>WNWK01002929.1:55166-187801 GCA_009830355.1 Cherax destructor
ATTACATAATTTATCTTCTTCTGGGCCTCTGTAAAATTAAATTACTGGATATTATTAATGTCTTCTGTGGAAAACCGAAAAGAAAATAATTATTAAAATAGAGCACATATCATTCTCCTTGTCAGTAAGATGCCCAAAGTTATTTTTAAGGGGACCTATCTTATCCCTAACTTTGTTCTATAAACCTGGAAAAACTTTTGGGTTAGTTTTGAATCCCTAGCAACTTTAATTTCATAGTCCCTGTTTAGCTTTTCTTATTCCCTTTTTAACGTCCCTCTTAATGTCAGTATACTGATTTATAAGATGACCCTCACCTCTTTTTATGCCTATAAATTCCTTTCTTCTGCCCTAAAAGATATTTGAGCCTATTATTCATCCATTTTGGGTCATTTCTACTTGATCTAATTTCTTTATACGGGATAAATGTTCTTTGGGCAGCCTGTATAGTGTTAAGAAAACTGTCATATTGATACTCTCTTCTTCACCCCAGTCCACAGTTGATAAGTGTTCTCTAAGTCCATTATAATCTGCTAAGCGAAAATCTGGGACCATTACTGAATTATCCCTACTATCATACATCCATTCAATGCTAAAGGTAATTGACTTGTGGTCGCTTGAGCGAGTTCCTCTGTAATTTCTAATTATTAACAAGGGTTTCCTTGCTTGCCAGAACCAAGTCAAGTAGGTTATTTCCCCTTGTAGGTTCTTTACAAACTGCTTCAAAAAGCAATCCTGAACTACTTCTAAAGTCGTTAGATTCTAAATTCCCTGTCATGAAATTCCAATCAATCTGACTAAAGTTAAAGTCCCTAAATTACTACGTTATCGTGTCTTGTGGCCTTAACAATTTCCTCCCAAAGTAGTCTCCCTTGATCCCTATCTAAGTTTGGAGGACAGTAAATCACGCCTAAAATCAATTTTCACACCCCTCTGAAAATTCTATCCAGACAGACTCTGTATGTGTTAATTCAGACTTTATACCCGTTTTTATGCAACAATTTAAATGATCACGGACATAGAGTGCCACCCCACCCCTTCCCGATACTTCTGTCTACTTGGAACAATTTAAAACCCTGAATGTGACATTCGGCAGGCAAGTCCGATTTTTCATATTAAACCATGTCTCAGTTATTGCAAAAACATCAATATTACCCGTACTTGCAACTAATCTCAACTCGTCCATCTTATTCCTAGCACTACGACTATTGGTGTAATATATATTTAGAGACCCTCCTTTCTCTTTACCCTTCCTGCTCATCTCTGTTTTTCCACTATACCTATTACTGTCCTTGTCATCTAGTGTCACTAGCTTTCCACTATCCACCTTATTCTGCATATTACTAGTTCTCCTACAACTTATAATATTACTACACTGGGACTTCTCTGTTTTCCCCCCAAAACCCATACCACTAACTATTTCTAGTTTAAAGCCCTAACAGCTCCCTCCACTGCAGTTGCCAGTGCCCCCACCCCAGACCTGGATAAGTGAACCCCATCCCTGGCATACATGTCATTTCTGCCATAGAAGAGGTCCCAGTTGTCAATGAATGTTACTGAATTTTCCTTACAGTATTTGTCCAGCCAGCAATTGACACCAATTGCCCTGGACAGCCATTCATTTCCAACTCCTCTCCTTGGCAAAATACCACATATGACAGGGTTCCCACCCTTCTTCCTAATTATGTCTATTGCTGACCTAAACCTGCTAGTCAGGTCCTCACTCCTTACTTCTGCCAACATCGTTGCCTCCAGCACTGAGACAGATAATAGGATTGCTCCATTACCTCTCATGATGTCGTCCAGACGGCTAACAATATCCTCCAACCCAGCCCCAGGAAAGCAAACCCTCTGTCTCCTACTCCTATCAATCAAACAGAAAGCCCTATCCATGTACCTAACCTGAATGTCCCCAACAACAACAACAATGTTTTTACCTTCCTTTGTGTCTTTCGTCGTGACGCTCCCAGAAGTCGACTCACATTCATCGGGTAGCACGGAGAATGGGTTCGATGTTTCCACAACATTCTCCTGGGTCTTCGTTGTTTCTACCTCTCCACCCGTCCTCTTCATCCTTAACTTTGTCCCATGCGTTTTAGCCACTGTCCAGGTTCCTTTCTTGGCTTGAGGATTCTCAACAGGAGGATTACTACGAATCCTCTTGTTTTCCTCAGTCAGTCGCTGTATCTCAAGCTTAGCTACCCTCAGTTCTTCCTTCAGCTGCTGGTAGAGTAGCTCAAGAGAGGACATCTTCTTCAGATTGACAGCACACAAGACAATTAAGTAATTAAGCATTGATCTCGTGTTGCAGCTAAATGCTTACACCTCGTACTGTTGCAACCACAGTGGATTTTTATCTTTTAAATGACAGTGAGAGAAGTGTGTGTGCGTGTTAGAGGACGGAGGAGCGAGCCTTCAACACATCTTGCCCCGAATATCCCACGTAAGATGGGGCACACCATTATCCGACCACTACTCATAAATGATACTTTTTCCCTTCACCTCGTTCTCTCTCTCTCTCTCTCTCTCTCTCTCTCTCTCTCTCTCTCTCTCTCTCTCTCTCTCTCTCTCTCTCTCTCTCTCTCTCTCTCTCTCTCTCTCTTCCTCTCTCTTCCTCTCTCTTCCTCTCTCTCTTCCTCTCTCTTCCTCTCTCTCTTCCTCTCTCTTCCTCTCTCTTCTCTCCTCTTCCTCTCTCTCTCTCCTCTCTTCCTCTCTCTTCCTCTCTCTCTTCCTCTCTCCTCTCTTCCTCTCTTCCTCCCTCTCTTCCTCTCTCTCTTCCCCTCTCTTCCTCCCTCTCTTCCTCCCTCTCTTCCTCCCTCTCTTCCTCTCTCACACATACACATACAGTAGTAATAGTAGTAGCAATAGTAGTAGTGACGGCGGCAGCAGTAGTAGAAGTAGTAGCAGCAGTAGTTATTAGTTCTCAACCGCACTTGTCGATAGACACTTGGAATGTTGTGGTGTGTACTCAGTTGTACTCCCCTAGTTGTGGTTACAGGGGTCGAGTCACAGCTAGATTCCTAAGTGTCCCTGTTTGCAGATGATGTGAAGTTGATGAGAAGAATTCAATTGGACTAGGACCTGGCAGAACTACAGAGGGATCTGGACAGGCTGCAAGCCTGGTCCAGCAATTGGCTCCTGGAGTTCAACCCCACCAAGTGCAAAGTCGTGAAGATTGGGGAATGGCAAAGAAGACCACAGACGGAGTATAGTCTAGGGGGGCAGAGACTACAAACCTCATTCAAGGAAAAGGATCTTGGGTGAGTATAACACCGAGCACATCTCCTGAGGTGCACATCAACCAAATAACAGCTGCAGCATACGGGCGCCTAGCAAACTTAAGAACAGCATTCAGACATCTTAATAAGGACTCATTCAGGACCCTGTACACTGTGTACGTCAGGCCCATATTGGAGTATGCAGCACCAGTTTGGAACCCACACCTAGCCAAGCATGTAAGGAAGCTAGAGAAAGTGTAAAGATTTGCAACAAGACTAGTCCCGGAGCTAAAGGGTATGTCCTACGAGGAGAGGTTAAGGGAAATCGACCTGACGACACTAGAGAACAGGAGAGATAGGGAGGACATGATAACGACTTATAAAATACTGAGAGGAATCGACAGGGTTAACAGATAGGATGTTCCAGAAGTGAGACACAGCAACAAGGGGACACAGTTGGAAGTTGAAGACTCAGATGAATCACAGGGATGTTAGGAAGTAGTCAGGAAGTGGAAGTCTGTGAAGTGATATAGTAGAGGCAGGATCCGTACATAGCTTTAAGAAGAGGTATGATAAAGCTCATAGAGCAGGAAGAGTGACCCAGTAGCGGCCAGTGAAGAGGCAGGGCCAGGAGCTGTAACTCGACCCCTGCAACCACAATTAGGCGAATTCAACTAGGTGAGTACACACCCGCATTGTTGTCCACATATTAATCAATATTTCCTTCCCAGGCCAGCCCACCCTTGCTCCACCAGCGGTACTTGTGCACATTTCAACGTTTCCTGTTACACTTTAACCCCCTCGTTGCCAGACGTATAACAGCTTTTCCGAGGTCATTTTTTTTGTATCCCTTTATGTAACGTAACTCAAAGTAATCCAATCTCTTTTAATATATTTAATGGTTTTTTTTTTTAATTATCGTTGGTAATTTTAACTTCATATGATTTTGTGCTGAATGTTTGTTAATTTAATATTTGTTGTAAGGAGTGTCTCGTAGCTCCGTTGGTAGCGCACGCAGCTCCCGCATTCAGATCCGTGATTCGATCCCCGGTACGGGTGGAAACATGATGTGTTTCCTTAAGACACCTGCTGTCCATGTTCACCTAGCAGTAAGTAGGTACCTGGGTGCTAGTCGACTGGTGTGGGTCGCATCCTGGGGGACAAAATTAACCTAAGTTGCGGGGAAATGCTCTGCATAACCAGGGATTTACTGTATAGTATGTCATTGATGTCAGCTATGGTCTGTATAAGTTATATCATGTACTTGTAGAAATAAATATTATTTGTTATGACTATGAAATCTGAGTAACCCAGATTTCAATAACTAGACACCGAAGTGGCTAGTTATTGTGCAACTTTATATCCATCCTATGGATGGTCGCGCAAGAGCATATGGACACACAATAGGCCTAGGGACTAGACCCCAAAAGGGTTAACAGGAGTACATCTGGATTTATATCTACAGTTCACTTGTCTGTTACAAGCAAATTTAGGAAATTTGCTTAATATATTTAGTATCTTATTTTCTGTGAAAAATTTTGAATTTTCCTAAATGCAGCATGTGTAAGTTTGAATATAATAATTGTGTATTAAAATGTGATGCTGATTTGACCCTTCGAAAATTTTAGAAGGATGGCGGGGGGTGCCATTTGTAATTTGCGAGCACTGGTTGTCGTGGAAATTTCAGCTAATAATCCGGTATCAACGAGGCCAAATTAGGGTGTTTTGGTCTGAATTTGTAACAGGAACCCATATTAATGTCCCCTGCTGAAGAATTGGGACAGTAAATTTGCGGGACCTCCAGAATTGTGTGGATGATGGAAGATAAGACTAAGTCATCACTCACACAGGGAAGTGCAACATTAGTCCTTCCATTTAGATTTCTCGCTGGCCAGTGTGGGATTCTGTTTGCGAGGCAGGTGTTGTGGTGTGATCCATCTATATTAATTAAATGGTAAGTGGTAATACAAATTTCTTTTCTAATAATACCATTATAATTTGTGTGCAAAAATTGTATTCTGTGTACCCAGCAAGCCAAATTATATACAGTCCACATTTTATAATTTACCAATATTGGTATTAATGTTTAATATTGTAATTATTAATTTAATAATTGTGAGAGTAGTGGAGTGGGCATCGAGGGAGTTACAGTTCTGCAACCTACTGTGTCTGAAGACCCACTTACCTCCCCCAAATTACTTGCACGTAATAATCCAGGTAATACCCTGTAAACCTCAGGTAATTTCTCATATAATTCACATTTTCATTAATAAGATATATTGACATGTCATATGACAGGGTGAAAGTACTCAGTATATATTACAAGTACTACTCTCCCTTGAATCAAAACTCATTCCGTATGAAGCCATCATCCCTTTGAAGGACCTCGTATGAAAATGAGTGCAGGAAAATGAGGATAATTTGCCCAGTCACTTTCACTTTAGGTGCAAATGTTGACGTTGAGCATCAGAGCGCTGCTTCAGCCACACTGATCTTATCATGTGAGGTACAGTATATATTCAACACACATGATGTGTCAGTATGTGTCGCTTGTGTCATCATCCACACTGTGTCACCTGATGGCTAGTGAAAGCTTGTAATGCCTTGGTACGTGATGGGTGTGTGGTGATGGTGGAGGTTGTGGTGAAGGTTGTATTGTAGTAGTGAAGGTTGTGTTGTGGTGGTGAAGGTCGTGGTGGTGGTTGTGGTGATGGTTGTGTGGTGGTTGTGGTGATGGTTGTGTGATGGTTGTGTGGTGGTTGTGTCGTTCCCACTATATAACCATATTGCCCACGTCATATTCAGTCACAGGCTGGATTTCATGGTATTGAAGTCTGTCAGTCTGAGCTAGGAGACTTCAGTAAGGACAATAAGGATATCAGATATTCCATGAAAGGTTCAGCAGCAAAGGCACTTCCAGAGGTTTAGTTCCAACACTGCTGGAATTATTACTTTGGAATTACCATCTATCAAGATGTCTTATTCCACACACAGGAAAAATTGAATTGTATGAACATATTTCTCTCACAGAGGTGTGTCTGTGTCTGTGTACTCACCTAATTGTGGTTGCAGAGGTCGAGACTCAGCTCCTGGCCCCGCCTCTTCGCTGTCTGCTACTGGGTCTCTTCTCTCCCTGCTCCATGAGCTTTATCATACCTTGTCTTAAAACTATGTATGGTTCCTGCCTCCACTATATCGTTCGCTAGACTATTCCACTTCCTAACTACTCTATGGCTGAAGAAGTGCTTCCTAACATCCCTTTGACTCATCTGAGTCTTCAGCTTCCAGTTGTGTCCCCTTTTTTCTGTGTTCCCTCTCTGGAACATCCTGTCACTATCTACCTTGTGTGTGTCTGTGTCGTGCCGAATAGGTAAAACTTGCGATTTTGGCTTAAATAGCAACGCTCTTCTTGCCGAATAAGACAAGCGAAAATTTGTGTATGGAATAATTTCGGAAAAATTATTTTGAACCTAACGAAAAAATATTATTATTAAATTATTGTAAAGTTATCTAAAATATATTTAGACTAAATAAATTGCGCTTGTTATAATAAGGTTAGGAAAGTTTTCTAAGGTTCTTTTGGTGCAAAATTATTATTTTTTTTTTTACATTAACATAAATGGAAAAAAAATATAATTAAACGTATAAGAGAAAATTTTAGAAAGGACTTAATTTTAAACGAGTTCTTGCTAATTGACCAATTTCACCTATTCAGCACGACATATATCTATATATATAAGAAAGAGGGGAAATGAGGTATTTGGACTACATTATCTAAGAAAAGTACGTATGTAACATGTAGACTGACCCATGATAAGTCGGTCAGAGCCAAGTTGCATTACCGAATCTTGCCAGAAGGACCAGGTGCCTTGTCTACTTTGGTTTCAAAAATATATACACGTTAATTCATATTTTTGTATACAAAGTAATACAATCTGCATCCACACATACTGGGATGAGTACATAAATAGTCGTTCGTGACACATGCAAGACGGTACCACAAGCACATATATTAGCAAAGTACCCGGGAGTAAATATTTCACATGTGTACTTGAGCCAGACAATGTATCAGACACATGTGGGAGGGATTAATGTCCAGTTGTGAACATTTACTTAGAAGTATTGCAATACAATAGAAGAAGAAATGGTTAGACAAACAAATGATTATAGGATGGTGGTGGGGTGCATATGTTGGGGAGGGTGTGTAAGTTGTTGTTGGTGGTGGTGGTGGAGGTATAAAGGGTCGTGGTGAGGTGAAGATTGGTGGGGTTGTAAAAGGTCGTGGTGGTGACTCGTGGGAGTATTGTGGGTGGTGGTGACGGTGACTGTTGGGAGTCTGGTGGGTGGTGGTGGTGATGTGGAGACGAATGTTCTGCATGCAGCTACAGGAGGAAATATCCATAACCACAGGAGGGCGTAACACGAGGGCCCAGTGTCCGAATACGTTGTATCAGGCTGTAAAATGTTAAGTAATCACTTACGAAATCATAATAACACTCGTTCTGTTAGTGATGGTTATTAGTAATGCTTAAGGAAATTCCTATAGTTAAGATATCACAACAAAACCTTATTCATGAATATCTAATCCTATGTATCAACAGTAATATAAGTGTCGATACTGAAGAAAGACATTGTTGAGACAAGTTTGTGATGATATGTAGTTATACATAGTGTAAATTACCTAGGATAACCCCCCAAAAAAAGTCAGTGACTATTTCCATTAGGGTCCTTAGTTTCCACTGGATTCAAGCGTTGACAAGATTAGTGCCAAAGATGTGTTGGCACTTCATAAGCAACTGAGATTATGCAAAAGTCAGTGGCACACTCAACATGAGCGTGACATAGATTGGCACCCGGCAGTGTAAGTCAAGAGAAGCACTCACAGAAAAAGGCACTATCCAGAGAAGAGTTCTAGTTCAAAGAAACTTAATCATGGTATCGTCCACTAGTTTATATATATTATGAAGGAGGGGTGTTAATGTTGCAGTTTTATAACTATAGTGTAAGCGCGCCTCTGGCAAGACAGTGATTGAGTGAATGATGATTATTTTTTTTCTTTTTCGGGCCACCCTGCCTTGGTGGGAAACGGCCTATGTGTCAATAAAATAAAAATTAATACATTAGCTTGTGGGGTCGAGTGATACACTTGTGGGAATATCCTGCCTCTTAATATGCTCCTCAACCATCAATACAAACTGTTAAACTTTGACCTTTTGTTTGGCAAATTGATTATAAAACAAATAATGTTCGTTTTTCAGGTTTACTAGTTTAAATATGTATCTCACCTGGGTTTGAGATTTTTCCCCTAAGACATATATCTTAAAACATATTTTTGACCATGATGTGCTAGTGTACCTGGTTACTGGCGAGGCTAGTGGTAGGTGGCAGCAGTGTGCAGGGTTGTGGTAGGTGGCAGCAGTGTGCAGGGTTGTGGTAGATGGTGGTGATGTACTCACCTAGTTGTGGTTGCAGGGGTCGATACATAGCTCCTGGCCCCGAAGGAGACCGGTAGTGTGGAAGGCTGTGGATTTGATGTAGAGGTTGGTACTTTGCAGTTGTGTGGGAAATAATGGTTGTGGTGGTGTTGGGGGGGATTGTGGTGGTAGTGGTGGAGACGAATGTACACAATGACTAGCGAGTGGCAAGATGCTTATATTATCAGATATTCTTACCTTGAATCTCTCTCTCTCTCTCTCTCTCTCTCTCTCTCTCTCTCTCTCTCTCTCTCTCTCTCTCCTCTCTCTCTCTCTCTCTCTCTCTCTCAACACTCATCCATGCCCTCCCACACATTTCCTCTCCCACACACACTACCATCACCCAGTAATTTAGTACAAGCATCATAAGTGCCTCTTCCGTGACATCATATACTCTGCCTGACATCACTAGACTCCTCTCTGATATCAATACTGATGGCTACACATCCTTGCATAAGATGGGAGAAACATCACGAGGGTGAAACATCTGATATTACACCCTTGATTCCGAGAACTGAAATGCCTCTACAGAAGTCATTTCCCCTAAGCATGTGTCAGGACACATGAAGGCAACGTTACGCTCTGCGTAGAGCTTTATAAAGTCATTACTTGATGAAGCTGTACGCAGAGTGAAACATTGACCCAATAAAAGTCTGTTCAGACGCACATGTCGCCCATCGTGACGCATCTGAATACTCACTGTCCTGGATCTAGAAATAAAACACGTTTTCCAAAGGGGTTCTTAGTTCGACGTCTCGACCCGTGCTTGGTCTATGTTTGGACGACGTTTCGATCCGTGCTTGGTGACCTAGATCCCAGGACCGAAATGTATTCAAGATGCCCCCAGTGTATGCACTTTTGTCAGCTTTCCACTATATTGTTAGAATTAATATACCTTCTAAACATATGCAACACCTGAGTATCTATTGCGAAGAGGCTTCTCTAAGCAATGTCATTATCAGTTAATTATAGTTAATTACAGGAGAGAGTAATCAGTCCCTGAGGTTAGATTATGGTATTTAATCACCTAGGTCTTGATGGATGTGAAATATAGACAGGAAGATGAACATTGTATACCATTGTTGCTATGAGTCTTTTGTATGCGTCTCATTGCACATACGAGTTATTTACAAGAAAGGAATCTTAATTCCATAATTTTGAAGGGGTGGAGGGGTAAGCCAGTGGAAGGCCTCGGTCAGATGACCAAAAACTCCAGGTGAGGGTCATCATCTAAGACCCGCGTCAGGAAACACTTGTCCTGTTTCCTGACAAAACTTACCTAACCTAACCACTCTCCTTTCATATTTTTTTTCCTATTTTCCTCTTCGCTTTTCCTCCCTCTCCGTAAATTCTTCGCCTTTTTTCCCCTCCCATCCTTTACCCGTCTCCTCTCACCTTTCCCTCCCCTCTCCTTCCATCCTTCACCCCTCTTCCCTCTCCTTCCATCCTTCACCCCTCTCCCCTGTAATATTCCTGCCTAAGACTGGTAATAAAATAAAAATTGCAGCAATTGCGTCTTGGCAAGCAGAAGCTTGAACCCCTGCATCAATATTTGTATGTGTGTACTTACCTATATGTGGTTGCAGGGGTCCATTCACAGCTCCTTGTGTGTGTGTACGTACGTACGTGTACCTACTCATTTACTCACCTATTTGTAGTTGCAGGAGTCGATTCGTAGCTCTTGGCCCTCCCCCTTCGCTTGTGTGTGTATGTGTACTCACCTAATTGTGGTTGCAGGGGTCGATTCATAGCTCCTGACCCCGCCTCTTCACTGGTCGTCATTAGGTCCACATTCTCCCTGCTCCATGAGCTTTATCATACCTCTTCTTAAAGCTAAGTATGGTACCTGCCTCCACTACATCAATTTCCAGTCTATTCCACTTCCTGACAACTCTGAAGAAATACTTCCTAACATCCTTGTGACTGTGTGTGTGTACTCACCTAGTTGTGGTTGCAGGGGTCGAGTCACAGCTCCTGTGTGTGTTTTGTATATAAAAATGACCACCAAGGTCAAATGGCTTTGTAAATACCACAATCTTAATGCCCTTTCCTTTCAGATGGGAGACCACAGCGGCGCCCGAGTGGTACTGGTAGTTGCCAACTTCCTTGTGTTCGCTGCTACCGTGACTCTCAACCAGCTGTCAGCCTTTCCCCAGTACGCCGGAGGTTAGTACTCTAAAAAAAAAAAAAAAGTACTCTTAATTTTTAAAAAGTGGATAGGTAAGCCAGTGGAAGGCCTCGGTCAGATGACCAAAAGCTCCAGTTGTGAGTTATCACATGACTGAGACCCACCTGACGAACCTAACCTAACTGTAAAGGGTGTTCCATAAGTCTGGAACTTTATGGAAGGAGAGAAAAAGGGGGGAAATAAATGTTTTTTTATTCAAAGAACGTGTTTAATATGTCCAGCGTTATTTCTGATAAATGTAGAATAAATATCCTGTCAACAAGTATAGAACATGAATGTACTTAAAGTACACGTCTGTAGTGCGTGTTTACTTATTACAGAGGGTTGTACTCCACTACATGGTTGTACTCCATCTTTATTCCTTAGACAGGAAGTTAGTAAAGGTCCGTGTACCACATTAAGAAATAAAAATTTGTATAAAGTCTGAAGTCTTTTCAAGGGGAGACAAGCCTAGTGTGGATCCAACTTAGTGGTGCCTTCCCTTAACTATTGCCAAATTAAACCAATAATAACCACTTAGTCTAGCGCTCACTTCCGGCATTTGATTATGCAAGATATCAGTCTCAGGATGATTGACCTCCCGGCCTCCAAATTACTCCAAAAATTGCAAAATTATGTATTTTCCCCCCCATCCTTTGTGATTATATCAATATTTTATATATAAACAAACCAAGGAACGGATGGGGGTTGAACCCATGGCGAGCGAGTCGTAAAATATCCTTGATGCCGGTGAAGGGCTCTTGATATAAGGTTTTGTGATGATTTCTTCCTTCCATTGGACCTGATTGCCTCCCAATCAGGTCCAGTGTTGCAGTCTGCCACAACACAATGCATCTGCATTAAGATGCCAACTGACTTTATTGAACAAGTGGTTGATTTAGCTGTTGTAGATTTAGCTGTTGTAGATTTAGCTGGTGCAATAATAGCTGTTGTGGTTTTAGATGTTGTGGTTTTAGCTGTTGTGGTTTTAGCTGTTGTAGATTTAGCTGTTGTAGATTTAGCTTTTGTAGGTAGTTTCCGTGGAAGGAGTCATTGCCCTCGCGTCTAGGTCCTAGACTAGGCTTCTTAGTTGACAGCCTGATCAATCACACTGTTGGTGCTAGCATTACACAGTTCAAAATAGTCACTACAGATGGTGACATCAAAATAAGACCCACATATTTGTAATGGGTTACTGGCCATGGGTTTAATCCCCGCTCGTTCCGTGGACTGTTACTGGTTTATCATAGTTAAGTGGAATTAAAATGATTATGCTGGAAGCCTCGTTAATTAAACCAAGTTTTATGCGTCTTGGTAAAACTAGGGGATTAAAACAGTATTTTTTTTTTAATTTAAAATGAGGAAGAGGAAGACAATTTTTTTAATTAATAATCATTGGGGTCTTATTTAGGTCTCTTTCCCAGGATGCAACCTTCAGCAGACCACTAACTCCAGGTTGTGTTTTATTGCATAACAGGGTCTCAGGGTCTCCAGGTGTTGTTGAAAATTGTATAAAATACAAGTTGATTAAGTCACATGTGCAACAGTTGGGTGTCTATATTGTTGAAACGTTTCGCCTGCACAGTAGGCTTCTTCAGTCAAATACAGAGGGATCAGGTGTGGTGGTGAAATAAAGAGCTGAGCTTTTCAGGCCGAGAGACTGACCACCTCAGACGCTGCTTCACCGAGGTTGATGGACTGATCACATCATCTTTATTTCACTACTACACCCGCTGTATATGACTGAAGAAGTCTACTGTGTAGGCGAAACGTTTCATCAATAAAGATACCCAACTGTTGCACCTGTCTTAATCTTGAGGGACACCAGGTGTTGAGAGACGTGCGCTCACTGCCTTGAGAAATGGTATAGTGATGCCGAGAAGACGTGGAAAGAGACACGTACATTTCAGGACTGAATAAGAGAAAACGTTTCGCCACGACTGGCTTCTTCAGTCCTAATACAGACATAACTAAGAAACGAGTTTATATAGTAGGAGTGAGGTGGAAAGCTGCGAGGGTAGTAGTAGTAGTAATAGTAGTACTAGTACATGTCTTTTTCGACAACTTACTGCCTTGTTAAGAGGGTTTAACTTGGGTTATTAACCCTCTGTGGGTTAGAAATCCGAGTAACCTCTTTCTGAATAATCTGTTGACACCTGCTGTCTGTTCACCTGTCACTTTAAAAAGTGTTTTGATACTGGTGAACTATACAAAATGGATATAATCATAACTAAAGGACGGGTAAACCAGCGGAAGGCCTCGGTTAGACGACCAAAAGCTCTAGCTGCGGGTCATCATATG
Organism: Cherax destructor; assembly: GCA_009830355.1. Taxonomy (NCBI): domain Eukaryota; kingdom Metazoa; phylum Arthropoda; class Malacostraca; order Decapoda; family Parastacidae; genus Cherax; species Cherax destructor. Next base: position 68,324 of record WNWK01002929.1, read on the forward strand.
ACTAAGACCCGCATCAGGAAACACTTGTCTTGTTTCCTGACTAGGGTCAGGAAACAAGACGTTTCTTAACCTTGATGTTGGTAGCCTGTTGTGGGTGGCATCCTGAAGTCTGGGCTTTGAGATGAGGTAAGATGCTCCTCTTAGTTTGTAAATTGAAGTCTGTAAAGACGTGAGTATAGTGACTGTGGATGGTGTTAGTGGTGGTGATCCCTTACACTTGGTGTGGTGAAAGAGGGTGTTAAAGTGGGTGTGGTTCTTTTGACATCATGTTATGATTGCACTCACCAGGTTTAATGAACAAATAACACCAGAGAAACGTTACAAAACGTGTTAGGTGCTTAAAAGTATCTTAAAAGCACTATTGAAGGAATCTGGATTGTATTGATAGTCACTGGCTGGCGAAACGTCTACAAATAATGATACCAAGATGTTGCACATGCGTCTAATTCTACATCTTATTTGTATTGTACACCACTTATATTTACAAAGTCACACATGTCAGACATATACTAACGAAGCAGCGTGATAGGTTCTCCGTGCACAAGGGAATGTGCACGGAGAACCTATCACGCTTAATATACTACATGCCAACAAACACGGAACGGGTGGGGTTCGAACCATAGGCTTATGCACTGGCCTGGAGTTTTAAGACGCAATCTCCATGCTTCTAACTGCACTCATTCCTTGGTTTGTTTGCAATCATGTTATGATCTCGTGAGTACATGATGCTGTTGCTACTTGGCAAAACCTAGTACACAATCTTTTTGCTAGTTTTTACAAGTAACTTCACCAGTTCAGCTTGTATGGAGATCTAAGTCATGTGAAATATACAATGTGGACCACGACAGGACCATATACTTGAAACCTATTGCTTACTCAGGCCACAAATTTGCTTGCAATAGATGAAACATCTAGTTCCTGAGCCTTTTGTGTATTCATATGCTCTTGCGCAACAGTCCATATGATTGATATAAGGCACACATTAAACTAGCCACATCCACAATAAAAACCGGGAAGCTCCAATAGCCTTGGATAATCTGTGGGTCTCTGGGTTAGCGTAGATTAGTGAGCGATCAGGATAACTTGGAGGCTCCAATAGCCTTGGATAATCTGTGGGTCTCTGGGTTAGCGTAGATTAGTGAGCGATCAGGATAACTTGGAGGCTCCAATAGCCTTGGATAATCTGTGGGTCTCCGAGACGCGTGTCAAGGTGAAATTCCAGCATCACGCTAGCCTTTGTTTACACCGTCATCACGGCCGCCCGGACACACATCCCAATGCCTCGCTAATCAATTTTTTTCCTTTCCTTCGAACTTATTTAAAAAAAAGGAAGTTGTATTTTGATTAGATCATTGATCTGAAAGCTTACTCGGCACATAATACATATCAAAACATCCGAGGTAAAGGTAAATAACAGAAATGTAGACGTATAATGCGAGCATGTCAGTGTATATACCCTGAGAGGTACTCTCCCATTTGTGGTTGCAGGTGTCGAGTTGTAGCTCCTGGCCCCGCCTCTTCGCTAGTCGTTACTAAGTCCACTCTCCCTGCTCCAAGAGCTTTATCATACCTCTTCTTAAAGCAATGTATGGATCCTGCTTCCACTACGTCACTCTCCAGATTGTACCACTTTCTGACTAACTCTGACTGAAGAAATACCTTTCTTGGTATACATGCCCAGAGAGGTGTATACCTGTCAGTATATATACACCGAGAAATGTTTACCTCTTAGTATACATATACTAAGAGGTGGTAAACAGGTTACATGGAACCTTAATGAACCTCGTGTAGTCGATAAATTTTAAACCCAACTGACCAACACACACCATAACGCCTTATCTTGTGGCTAGTGAGGGGCTCTTGATCTAAAGAATTGAGCTATTCTCATTTTCCCTGGCTCAGACCTGAATGTCTCCCATTAACCTCAGGAGCTATATAACCCCTATAGTTTAGCGCACCCTCACATGAAAGTAATAAGCAAAGAGAAGTGGCTCAATAGGAGAGCCTGTGGAGGGTAGCGCAAGAACATATGGACACATAAAAGACCTAGGAACTAGGCCCCAAAATAAACCATACCACGGGCGGGGATAGAACCCGCGATCAGTAAGTTTATTCAGTTATACACAAATACAGTTAAATAGATTATCGTACATCTGGATTTATATCCGAGAATTAACAGCTTAGATATCTTGATTGATGTCACTTTTGCAGACAATTTCGCCATGTTAAACTTGAAAAAACATGGATTCAGATGCTGAAATGATATATTTGAAGTTGTCACACCAGTCTTGAAAGTATCTTACTGGTTTAGCAACATGGATCTGGTGTTCTAGCACCTCTATTTATTAATAGAATTGCCCCCCACTATTAATAAAATTGCCTGGAGTTTACCTGGAGAGAGTTCCGGGGGTCAACGCCCCCGAGGCCCGGTCTGTGACCAGGCCTCATGACCTCAATTTATTTAATAAAATTGACCTTTCAATTTATTTAATAGAATTGCCCCCTCAATTTATTTAATAGAATTGCCCTCTCAATTTATTTAATAGAATTGCCCTCTCAATTTATTTAATAAAATTGCCCTCTCAATTTATTTAATAGAATTGCCCTCTCAATTTATTTAATAAAATTGCCCTCTCAATTTATTTAATAAAATTGCCCTCTCAATGAGTAGTTATTTTACTCATGTTTCGAAGACCTTAATTATTGAATACATACGAAAACCTTTGAAACACTAGTTGGATAGGTTGTGGGTGGCTGTGATAGATAATGGGTGTGATAGATAATGGGTGTGATAGATAATGGGTGTGATAGATAATGGGTGTGATAGATAATGGGTGTGATAGATAATGGGTGTGATAGATAATGGGTGATAGATATGTGTGATAGATATGGGTGTGATAGATAATGGGTGTGATAGATAATGGGTGTGATAGATAATGGGTGTGATAGATAATGGGTGTGATAGATAATGGGTGTGATAGATAATGGGTGTGATAGATAATGGGTGTGATAGATAATGGGTGTGATAGATAATGGTGTGATAGATAATGGGTGTGATAGATAATGGGTGTGATAGATAATGGGTGTGATAGATAATGGGTGTGATAGATAATGGGTGTGATAGATAATGGGTGTGATAGATAATGGGTGTGATAGATAATGGGTGTGATAGATAATGGTGTAGAATGTGTGATAGATAATGGGTGTGATAGATAATGGGTGTGATAGATAATGGGTGTGATAGATAATGGGTGTGATAGATAATGGTGTGATAGATAATGGTGTGATAGATAATGGTGTGATAGATAATGGGTGTGATAGATAATGGGGTGATAGATAATGGGTGTGATAATGGGTGTGATTATGGGTGTGATAGATTATGGGTGTGATAGATTATGGGTGTGATAGATTATGGGTGTGATAGATTATGGGTGTGATAGATTATGGGTGTGATAGATTATGGGTGTGATAGATTATAGGTGGCTGTGATAATGGATGGTTGAAGTGGACACCAATCAGTATCATTGACCTCAACACAACACTCGGTGTTCCATCTTAAATCTGTCTTGTTGAAAATCTTTTGTGTTTTCCTTCTCTTTAGTCTTAATTAAAATTATATTTTTTTAATTATATTAGTGAAAAAATGAGAGAATTATCCAAAACGTGTATTATCTACCTTACGGGAGTGATTGTTTGGGTGTTCCTGTGGAGCCTGAGTCAGGCTTTACAAGATGAAGCGTAGGCCTTGGAGGACCACGTCAGGTGGTCCTTCAAGATCGCCGAGGGCGAGTTATGCGGAACCAAGGTCCAGCTGTTGTGCGATGGACCAGGCGTGATGCAGTGGTTACCCTTTATCGGCTCCTGCATCAGGAAACTGCATCATGTCTCTGCACTGAAGGCCCTCTTGGTCCAGCCGCATCCCACGTGCATGTGGATTATCGTGTATTTGCTTCTGGGGGCGGGAAGCGTCGTGTTGGTGGTCTACTACTTGCATGTGTTAACTGGTCACATGTGGGAGGAGGAGGAAGTTGTCGCTGCCCTGATGATGAGTAGGTCCACCACGGCCACCTCTTCCGCCACCAAGGCCACCTCTTCCGCCACCACTGCTGTCTTCCCCAAGAGCGAGGCTTCAGTGGGCCGAGACCCATACGACGGCTGTTCCGAGAATCCCGCCTTCGCCGATGCCTCCGATGTCTGCGCCAAGGACGCAGTGAAGACTGTTGACAAGGAGGTAGTAATGGAGTGTGGTGTTAAGAGAGCAACAGCCTTGCGGGGGATACAAGGCCGGGTTGTAGTCACAGAGACCATTGAACCGCTCGTCACAGACTCAACCCGTATTCATAGTCACTCTTTCCACGGGTGTCAGCATTTCCAGTGCGACTATTCTCGATGGTTGGAGATGGTCTCCGACGTCAACGTCATCAAAATAAATATTGTGTGTCTGGATAAGATTAGTAGGGTGAAAATAATATGCATGATCTCCCTGGACGTAGGCCAGAGGTTTCCACAGAAAGAAGAGATTGATGCCCTCATCCTTAATCTGCTAAAGGATATAATATCATGCAGTCACTCCAGGGAGTCATTCACCAAGCACGTAAAAGAGCGAATAACAACATACTATAATAGTCCCCCTTTATTCCTCGAACTTAAGTCAATACCTGTAGTGTTTGTAGACCTCGACACCGATTCAGAGGCTACGGTGACTCCCAGCACTACAGAGGCTACGGTGACTCCCAGCACTACAGAGGCTACGGTGACTCCCAGCACTGCAGCGGCTACGGTGACTCCCAGCACTACAGAGGCTACGGTGACTCCCAGCACTGCAGCGGCTACGGTGACTCCCAGCACTATAGAGCATGCTGGGTACGTAATCAAACGGAAGGGAGCTGGAACTTTAGAATTCAGAAAAACTGGTGAAAACCTGGGACCCTGATACAAATAGGGACCCCAAACAGTTCAAGGGACCCTTATAGCGCCTAGATTCACTGGGACCCCTCATAGTGAGGACTACATGATAAAAAGAACATATATCGATGCGACTGTTAAGAATTTAAACTGACGATGGATCATTTACACCAGTGTGTAATACTGACGATGGATCATTTACACCAGTGTGTAATACTGACGATGGATCATTTACACCAGTGTGTAATACTGACGATGGATCATTTACACCAGTGTATACTGACGATGGATCATTACAGTGTGTAATACTGACGATGGATCATTTACACCAGTGTGTAATACTGACGATGGATCATTTACACCAGTGTGTAATACTGACGATGGATCATTTACACCAGTGTGTAATACTGACGATGGATCATTTACACCAGTGTGTAATACTGACGATGGATCATTTACACCAGTTGTAATACTGACGATGGATCATTTACACCAGTGTGTAATACTGACGATGGATCATTTACACCAGTGTGTAATACTGACGATGGATCATTTACACCAGTGTGTAATACTGACGATGGATCATTTACATACCAGGTGTGTAATACTGACGATGGATATTACACCAGTGTGTAACTGACGATGGATCTACCAGTGTGTAATACTGACGATGGATCATTTACACCAGTGTGTAATACTGACGATGGATCATTTACACCAGTGTGTAATACTGACGATGGATCATTTACACCAGTGTGTAATACTGACGATGGATCATTTACACCAGTGTGTAATACTGACGATGGATCATTTACACCAGTGTTTACCTGGAGAGAGGGTTCCAGGGGTCAACGCCCCCGCGCCCCAGGCTGTTACTGCTGGCCGCACGCAGTCCAACGTACGAACCACAGCCTGGCTGGTCAGGTACTGACTTTAGGTGACTGTCCAGTGCCTGCCTGAAGACAGCCAGCGGTCTATTGGCAATCCCACTTATGTAAGCTGGGAGGCAGGTTGAACAGTCTTGGGCCCCTGACACTTATTGTGGTCTCTCTGAACGTGCCACTAGCACTGGATCATTTTTCATTTATACATAAATCTAATATTTTATGGTAAGATTTTTTTTTTAAATTTGGCCACACTACCACTACTTTTTTCGGGTCTGCCAAAGTTTATCTTAAAAAGTGAGAGAGGGAGAGAGAATGAGGGAGAGAGAATGAGAGAGAGAATGAGGGAGAGAGAATGAGGGGGAGAGAATGAGGGAGAGAATGAGGAGAGAGAATGAGGGAGAGAATGAGGGAGAGAGAGAATGAGGGAGAGAGAGAATGAGGGAGAGAGAATGAGGGAGAGAGAGAATGAGGGAGAGAGAGAATGAGGGAGAGAGAATGAGGGAGAGAGAATGAGAGAGAATGAGGAGAGAGAGAATGAGGGAGAGAGAGAATGAGAGAGAGAATGAGGGAGAGAGAGAGAATGAGGGAGAGAGAGAGAATGAGGAGAGAGAGAGAATGAGGGAGAGAGAGAGAATGAGGGAGAGAGAGAGAGGAATGAGGAGAGAGAGAGAATGAGGGAGAGAGAGAGAATGAGGGAGAGAGAGAGAATGAGGGAGAGAGAGAGAATGAGGGAGAGAGAGAGAATGAGGGAGAGAGAGAGAATGAGGGAGAGAGAGAGAATGAGGAGAGAGAGAGAATGAGGGAGAGAGAGAGAATGAGGGAGAGAGAGAGAGAAGAGGAGAGAGAGAGAGAGATGAGAGGAGAGAATGAGGGAGAGAGAGAGAATGAGGAGAGAGAGAGAGAATGAGGGAGAGAGAGGAATGAGGGAGAGAGAATGAGGGAGAGAGAGAGAATGAGGGAGAGAATGAGGGAGAGAGAATGAGGAGAGAGAGAGAGAATGAGGGAGAGAGAGAATGAGGAGAGAGAGAACGAGGGAGAGAGAGAATGTTCTTATAAAAGTTTTAGCTTGAGATAAAATTTAGTACATAGATAATTTTATTGACATAAAGTACGGAATTTTTTTTTTTTTTCGTCCCAGGGCTCAACATTTTCAGTACTTCCTAACTCAACATTTTAAATCTAGAAATCAAGACTAACTTTCTAAGTTATTCCAGCTTGGCATCATTCATCCTAATTCCTAACACTCTTATCTCTCTAATTATTCTAGTAATGAGAAATGTTTCTCAACCTAACGTTTGGTACACAAACACTTGTGCAACAAGGGCATCTGTAGTGGCGAAACGTTGCGCCTGCGCAGCAGACTGACAGCATGTAAACAATACACAATGTTGGTATTTTATTGTGAGGACGTTTCGCCCTCCAGGGGACTTTATTTATGTAGATAAATGGTACATAGAACCGACAAGTTCTAGCAGACGTTTCGCCATTCTTTGTATGGTCTGATGAAGTCACTGTGTGGCAAAACGTTTCCTCAATAAAGATACCTTAGTCTCCGGTGGTCGAAACGTCTTCACGATAAAACTCTCATTATGTACCTTATTTACTATTACTATTACTATTATTTATTATTTATTATTACTACTATTATTTATTATTACTACTATTACTATTATTATTACTACTATTATTATTACTATTATTACTATTATTATTACTATTATTATTACTGTTATTATTTTTATTACTACTACTACTACAATTATTACATTTATGGGGAACGCTAAACGCGTAGGGGGTGGCAAAACGGCTGGTATTATTGATGTTAAGAAATATAACGCACCATTGTTTTTTTTCAGGACTTTTCCTCAAGTTCAATGACTATACTATCAAGTATGGTCTTGGAGCAGCTCATCAAGGTGAACACTGGGGGCCTTGCATGCTAGTTCTTGCATGCTAGTTCTTGCATGCTAGTTGTTCTTGTATGGTAGTTCTTGCATGGTAGTTCTTGCATGGTGGTAGTTTTTGCATGGTAGTTCTTCGTGCATTGTTGTTCTTGCATGGTAGTTATTTCTGCGTGCTGTTCTTGCATGGTAACTGTTCTTGTTTTCATTTTCGTATGAGAGCTGTTCCTTGCATTTTATTTGTTCTTATATGGTCTTCTTGCAAGTTCTTTGTTCCTACGTAGTCTCCGTTCTTGTTATTTCTGTTATTTCCTGTTTTTTTTATGACTGTTACGCCACTGATTGCCACTCTCCTCTGACTCTCGTATCAGTTGAAAGTATACCGTATCAACATCGCTGAGGCGGTCATCGCTGAGGCGGTCATCGCTGAGGCGGTCATCGCTGAGGCGGTCATCGCTGAGGCGGTCATCGCTGAGGCGGTCATCGCTGTACTTTCTACAAGATTGATGGACTGAACACATCGTCCAGGCTGAGGGACTGATTACCTCAAACTCCTCCTCTCCTTACACCTTTCTGCTTTGTGTTGGACTGATGAAGCCACTGTGTGGCGAAACATTTCCTCAATAAAGATTCCTATATGTTGCATAAGTGTCTCAATCTTCATTTATACATTCTCTTGAGGCCAGACGATATCCATGGATGATGTAAAGTAACTTTATCGTAGCCTGACCTACAATGGCCGGCCACTTCAGTAACCTCTACATGCGCTCGTACTGAAGGAATCACGGCGAAATAATACTGAAGGTAATAATGGTTTAATTGGACTAGATATAGGTAATTTTTATCACAGTCTTGCCTTGACTTGGTTCTTTCACGACCTCTGTTCTTTCACGACCTCTGTTCTTGCATGACCTCTGTTCTTGCACGACCTCTGTTCTTGCACGACCTCTGTTCTTGCATGACCTCTGTTTTTCATGTCTGCCACTTTGCCCACCATCATCACTGCTACAACCACTGCTGTTACTTCCACCACCAGAAAGTAACTCTACTGCGGGTGTCCCCGCCATGTAACTATCGTATAGAATAACATAGCCACATACTGCGGGTGTTCCGCCATGTAACTATCGTATAGAATAACATAGCCACATACTGCGGGTGTTCCCGCCATGAATATTAAAATGGTATGAAATACCGACAGGTTGTTAGGTAAGACACATATGCAACAGTTAGGTATCTTTATTTCGAAACGAAATAAAGACAATGTAATCAGTCCATCACCCTTGAAGATCTAGTTTTGAGGTGGTCAGTCCCTCAGCCTGGAGAAGAGTATTTGTTCCATAGTGTGAAACAATGTGAAGTAACAGTATGGAGCCTTATATACTGTCAGGAGGTGAGATGTAGGCCACTAGTAGAAGCAAGAATGTGATTATTAAGAGGTCACGTCCCTCTCAAATCCAACCAGTCTTACTAGTAGAAGTTGTCCAAGGTGTTTTCTGTTCTGTACCATTCTTGCTTCTACTAGTGGCCTACATCTCGCCTCCTGACAGTATATAAGGCTCCATACTGTTTCTTCAACTTCACATTGTTTCACACTATGGAACAAATACTCTTCTCCAGGTTGAGGGACTGACCACCTCAAAACTAGATCTCCAAGGGTGATGGACTGATTACATCATCTTCACATCTCTTCTGCTTCTACCAACTTTTCTGTACTCGACTGAAGAAGCCTACTGTGTAGGCGAAACGTTTCGAAAAAGATAAACTGTTGCATATGTCTTACCTAACAACCTGTCCGTATTATATACCATTTTAATATTCATACTGTGGGTGTCCCCGCCATGTGACTATCGTATAGAATAGCATAACCACATACTGCGGGTGTTTCCTCCATATAGGATAAGATAGCCACATACTACCTTTGATATACCTTTGAAGAGTTTCGAGAGCTTCTCTACTCTCTGAGCCCGGCCATGGTACGGTTGCACTAATTCACAAACACATCTATACTGAGACAACTTTAGTCATACCAGCCAGGAATGTCGAGGCAAACTTGATCTTACGAGCTTCTCTGTTGGGCAACCAGGATCTGAAATAGATTGGACTAACGGAAACCCGTTAACAGCAGACGGGAATTTTTCCTTGTTGGATATAACCTCATTTTTTTTCTTATAGTTTTGATTATTTTTTGTTAACTGTGTGGTTGTGGTTAGCTACGGTAGGTCACAGGGTCAGGATGCGACCTACAACAGCTGACAAATTCACAGGTATCTAATTTACTGGTAGGTGAATAACGGCACCAGGTGTTAGACCTTCCCATACGTATTTCCTCGCTTGGAATTGAACCCAGGCCTTGCAGATGTGAGCCGAACCCTCTGATCACTAATCCACGAGGCTGGTGGGTTATCTCACCCGCCCTCCAAACTTCAGAACTAACTCTGTTATAATACTGTACTGTGGTTGCATGGTGATGATTTGTGATGGCATGAGGATGATTCCTGGCCATGATTAAGTCTTGGCACGAACATGTTCCGATCTTAGACTAACGGTACTGTAATGCTTCCCAACCACAATAGTCATACGATAATAAGAAAAGAATTTTGCCGAATAGGTAAAACTTGCTATTTTGGCTTAAATAGCAACGCTCTTCTTGCCGAATAAGGCAAGCGAAAATTTGTGTATGCAATAATTTCGCAAAAATCGTTCTGAACCTAATGAATAAAATATATTTCATTGTTATTAAATTATTGTAAACTTATCTAAAATATATTTAGTTGGATTAGGCTAAAATAAATTACGCTTGTTATAATAAGGTTAGGTAAGTTTTCTAAGGTTCTTTTTGGTACAAAATTATTAATTTTTACTTTAACATAAATGAAAAAAAAAATATATATCTTAACGTATAAGAGAATTTTAGAAAGGATTTACTTTTAAAAGAGTTCTTGCTAATTGACCAATTTTATCTATTTGACATGACATATATAATATAAATTAATATATCACACAGGTCTGTACAACGCGACGGTGGGCAATCTGTCTGCCAGGTATGAGATCGCTGTGACTCCAGCCGGCTTCACCTTCATGATATGGACCGTCATATATATCTGGCTCCTGCTGGCTCAGCTGTACGGTAGGTGTCCTCTTTTTAGAGCAGCGTACTGCCTACAATAACGAAGAAATGACATAGGTTGGGAGCAAGTTTCTGTTGTGACAACGTGGCACTTTGTGTAGAGCTTTTAACAAGTCATTGACTTGTGGAAGCTCTACAGGATAGATGTAAATGTTTTGCAACGAGGTCTTCTAACTCATCCCCTCTACCTTATGAGAACGCACTCCTCCCACGCATTCCCTACATGCTCGCTCCCTTGCTTGCTTCAACGCACTCAGTCGCTCCCCTAATTCACCAGAGAAACCTGATTTGCGACAGCACCTTCCCATCCCAACCCTCACGCACTTGTTCCTTAGTTGCTCCTTCAGGTACCATCCTCTCTTACTAGCAACTTTGATCCTTTCAACTTCCTAATTTTCTCTCTCTTCTCTCTCTCCTCTTTCTCTCTCTTCTATCTCTCTCTTCTGTCTCTCTTCTATCTCTCTCTTCTGTCTCTCTTCTATCTCTCTCTTCTGTCTCTCTTCTGTCTCTCTTCTCTCTCTCTCTCTTCTATCTCTCACAGCTTTAATCCACACATGGTCCTTGCAGCATTATACACACCTTTATCCTTAATCCTGATGTACTCCTGCTAATCAAATATTTACTTTTAGCCTGGATCCTAAGTCAATCCTGTAAACACATGTATAAGGACACAAGCGGGGCCAGGAGCTATGACTCGACCCCTGCAACCACAACTAGGTGAGTACAGGTACAGTTCAGGACATTACAGACAACGTTTTACCTTCATAGGCTTCATTAGTCCTGGCGAAACGGTTCTTTTAATAAATATTTTGGACGGTAAATAAATGTCCTATACCATAGCTTGTTGGTATCACCATATTACATGTTCAACCCCTGGATATTTCATCCTTATCGAAATAAGATCATTTACAACTTCTATCCTCACATCTGAAATGATTTAGCTGACTTGTGTGTGGTTGTTGCAGCCTTGATCTTGCTCTGCCGGAAGAACGCTGTGGGTCCAGTTTACGTGACCCCGTCAGTGCTGACCTCCTCATTCCTGCTCACCTACACCTTCAACCTCCTGGCCAACATCACCTGGCTCTTCGTCTGGGACAACGAGCTCCTCGTCTTCGCCTCAGCCCTCCTCTGGTTCGTCTGCCTCACTAACTGGATGGCTTTCGGCATGGTACACTACAGGTACGGTGAATAACACTCTCCATCGGCTTCATAAATAAGGACGTACTTAGAAATTACAACAGAGACAAGTAAATGACATAAACAATGCCTGTTTGCTATTTAGTAAATTTCATTCATGTGATAAGCAACTAAATATTCCTGAGATGGAATACTGCATTACTTAGGTGAGAGACACATGTAGTATTACGACATTTATTAAGGAGACGTTTCGCCCACTAGAAGTATTTATGAATCCAATATTAAGAACATGAAAAGTATATATAACTGGTCATGAAGTGATGCATGGACTGTGAGATGAAATTAAATAATGGCATGGGTCAGTTTAGATGTGTTTGACATGTGTTACATCAAAGCTGAGTACTGAACACCTATCGGGGATAATGGACTGAACACCTTTTATCAAGACTGAAGGGTTAACACTTTTATCAAGGCCGAGGGACTGCACGCCTTGTATCAAGGCCGAGGGACTGCACGCCTTGTATCAAGGCCGAGGGACTGCACGCCTTGTATCAAGGCCGAGGGACTGCACGCCTTGTATCAAGGCCGAGGACTGCACGCCTTGTATCAAGGCCGAGGGACTGCACGCCTTGTATCAAGGCCGAGGGACTGCACGCCTTGTATCAAGGCCGAGGGACTGCACGCCTTGTATCAAGGCCGAGGGACTGCACGCCTTGTATCAAGGCCGAGGGACTGCACGCCTTGTATCAAGGCCGAGGGACTGCACGCCTTGTATCAAGGCCGAGGGACTGCACGCCTTGTATCAAGGCCGAGGGACTGCACGCCTTGTATCAAGGCCGAGGGACTGCACGCCTTGTATCAAGACCGAGGGACTGCACGCCTTGTATCAAGGCTGAGGGACTACACGCCTTGTATCAAGGCCGAGGGACTGGACGCCTTGTATCAAGGCCGAGGGACTGCACACCTTGTATTAAGGCCGAGGGACTGCACGCCTTGTATCAAGGCCGAGGGACTGGACGCCTTGTATCAAGGCCGAGGGACTGCACACCTTGTATCAAGGCCGAGGGACTGCACGCCTTGTATCAAGGCCGAGGGACTGCACACCTTGTATCAAGGCCAAGGGACTGATTATCTCATTTACAACTTTTCCCAGTATAGAAAAGTTTGTTGTGCAAGCGAAACGTCTCGTCAATCGAGAAATATTTTAAGAGATAAAACGTACTGCTACTTTGTTACTGGACTTAGATCGTTTTGTGTGGCCCGGTGGCCTGGTGGCTAGAGCTCTCGCTTCACACATGGAGGGCCCGGGTTCGATTCCTGGCGGGTCGAAACATTTTGACGTGTTTCCTTACACCTGTTGTCATGTTCACCTAGCAGCAAATAGGTACCTGGGTTTAGTCGACTGGTGTGGGTCGCATCCTGGGGGACAAGATTAAGGACAACAATGGAAATAAGACAAACAGTCCTCGATGACGCACTGACTTTCTTGGGTTATCCTGGGTGACTAACCCTCCGGGTTAAAAATCCGAAGAAATCTTATCTTTTATCCTTCAGGCATACAGATACAAAAAAAATGAAAGCACATTTACCATCACAGTCTGTAGCTCTTTTTTTAATTAACCTCACTCGAATGTATGTTTTCAGTGTGTATCGTCATGGTCCCTGGATGTGTCGTCATGCTAAAGTGGACCTGTGGATGTATCGAGTTCTCTGGCACAACGGTATGGGTCTATACACTACCTGGAGCACCGTAGATTCTCTCCTCAACCTGGGCGTTGCTCTCAGGTCAGTCACCTTTTTAAGTTTCTATGACTTCGCTGCATATTATTGTTTTCTTATCTGTCTCGTATTGTCTGCACAATATTATGTAAGTAGGAGGAATAAATTATTATATTAATAGTACACAACTCGGACATAGGTGAGGGAAGCTTATGACGACGGTCGATCTGACTTGGATCATTTACAAGTCACACTAACAGGAAGGTGAGGGAGCCAGTAGTGGACCCTCGGTTTTCATTGAAAATTAATTTCAGAATGCTGTTTGAGTGCCATTACCGAACGAATTTGTTCCCATAAGGACAAATGTAAATTAGATTAGTTGTTTCAGAACCCCAAAAATACACTTACAAACGCTCTTACAAAAATACATTTACATACACACACAACCCGCACATATAAAAAAGAGAGGAGCTTATGACGACGTTTCGGTCCGACTTCTCCTCTTTCTCCTTTCTCCTCTGTGTTTTCTTTTCTTTTGCCTTGTATTTGTCCTTTATATTATTTTAATTTAATTTTTCCCCCTCTGTGTTGTTGTCCTTACCCTATGTGGGCCGCCAGCTTCATTGCAGTGCTCCTTTCCTAGAATATGACTGACTCCACTACTACTACTACTACTACTACTACTACTACTACTACTACTACCACTACCACTACTACCTCCATTATTACCCCTCCACCACTTTCTTGTGCCCTCCCCTGTCTGCCTGCCTATAAATTCCCCTTCTTCCTGTCCTGTGTGTTAGTGTGACTTTGTAAATGGTCCAAGTCGGACCGAAACGTTGTCATAAGCTCCTCTCTTTTTTATATGTGCGGGTTGTGTGTGTATTGTTCCAGTCACAGTATTGTGCCTTTTTTTGTTATTTATACATTTACATAATTGTTCGAGTTTGGAGGTGAACGAAAACCAAGGGTCCACTGTATGTTTCACTCAGAGTAGTATGCCTTTTTGTTCTTTCTATACCGATAGTACTTTGTCATTTTATACTGTACATACTGGCTATTGTAAACTCGGTAAAACCAAGAACATTGATTACAGAACTTAACAAGAGTGATAACCTGGAACTCTGACAACAATACAACTTTATTTCTTTTTTCCAGCATCCAAAATGTAGTTTACATATAGTAAAATATTGTTAGACACAAAAGGAACCCCCCTAGTATGTGGTGTATATTTTGGGCAAGATTCATTTAATGTTGGTGTAGCTGGTGAACCCGCACTGGAATACTTCACAATATCCTCGTCTCCCAGCTCAAGACTGACAGATTTCACCATTTGATATAAGAAACCCATCCTGTGTTTTGGTTCATGTCAGGAAAACATAGCCAGCTTTCGTTCCCACTGTGTAACTACTGTACAATAGAAAGTAGGGTATCAGCATGCTTCAGATATTCCCACTGTGTAACTACTATACTGTACTGTGCAGTTTTTTAAGGGGTTACGATATTGTAACTGCCATTTTTAATTCATCAAGATAGTCCACCAACTGCCAAAGATTTGTTAGGTTTGAGACTAAACTAAAATTTACTTGGAAGGATATGTACGATATTGTACTATGCATTCAGTATTGTGTTGAAGGATCCCCCTAGTTTGTACTGGGCGTAAGATGGTATGTTCATCAGGAAACAGGTGTCTCCTGACATCCGTTAAGGGGTTAAACATCCACTGGCATGCCCAAACTAGGTTTTACATCCCACTGAAAAAAAGGGATCATTATGTGGTAGAGATTGGATAGTTCCATATAGAAAAGTGCCAGTACACAGGTGGTTCTGTGACCTAAATACCTTTCAAGGTTTTACTGCTGCTGGTGAAAGGTTATAAAAAAGGCGCAGTAACTAGTACATTAACAAATGTCCTAGTTACTGTATGTGTCTTGCATGTCGATGTTAATCCCCCATTTGTAAACTTTGGTGAAGGGCTCTTGATATCCATAACTAGAGTTATCCTGCCCTTCTTATAATCAAACCTGAGTAACTCTCTCCAAGCGCTGTATGACCCTTATAGATTTTGTATTTCACTGTGAATATAATAAGCCAGTGATGGCTTCCCTGGAGACACATCAACACTGGCATATCTCAGTGTAAGATGATACTCTACGAGCAGCTGTCTGGCATTTCTGATGCTTCTCAGAAGGTTTGTTCTTTTTTCTTGAATCATAAACCGCCTTCTGTCTCCTAGTACTAGCTCTTAAATACACGTAAACTGCCTTCTGTCTTCTTATAGTACTTGGTTTTAAATATATAGAAAATATAGGATGTGTTAATTTTTAGACATGTTTTGCTCAGAATTGAGCTTTGTCTACTCTGATAAACCTGAATGAAACGTCTAATACTTATTATACCCACTTGTTTCCTTTCCCCAGTCATCAGCTTCTAAACATGGTCAACTCGCCATAGTAAACAATCCCAAAATGGAGTGGGATTTGATCCCATAGCAAGCAGGTCTTAAATTGGCTTGCCATGGGATCGAATCTCACTCTGTTCAGCAAGTAGATTAAGAATGGTCGTCTGGTTTAACTCATGAAATAGAAGAATGTCAATAGTATCATGGTACTGGAGACTATGATGGAATGCAAAATATTGTAAGGCTGGTATTTTAAATCCTGTGTGGGACAGTGTCTTTGTGACTGAATCCATGGATCAGCATCCATATGTTAGTGTCTCAAGAGTCAATGAAACAGTGTTTTGATGTTGACTTTTATGAATCCATGGGGCAGTGTCCTTGCACTCATCTGTGAGTTCATGGACCAAAAGCAACTATGATTCTCTGCAAATTCACTCTTCACATGTACAGCACAGTATTCCTATATTTCTTTCTGTGAGTCCATGTGGGGCTCTGTCATAATGTTGCTCTGAGAGTTCATGGAACTGTTTGTGGACTCTGAGTCTGTAAAAATGTTTTTGAATAAAGTCCCCATCATTGCTAGCATGACAAGTACACTGTACACTGCATGCAACTGGCCGCTCGTGTGTCTTCCTTGCTTCTGGGATATCACTGTCAGAATGTAAGCTCCAAATAGCTCGGGATAGTGTGTCCCAGTGTGACAGTGATGGTCCAACACTTGGCGCTCCAATACCAGTCTTACCGACTTACTGCATTTTGATGATCGGTGTTCCAATGACCGTTGTTCCAATCCCTGGTTTTTCGATTGGCTGACATTCCGACACCCGATGTTCTGACATCTGATGTTCAAACATCGGATGATCTGGCACTGGATGATCTGGCACCAAGTGTTATAAGATCCGACATAGTGATCCTACACTTGACACCAATGTTTTGAACCCCGGCTTGCCAGGCTGGAGGGGTTTAAGTGACGTGGGTGCCTGGCTAAAGAATACAGCAATCTTATTTTTCTACCTAAATAGCAGGGAGATTTCCCCTTTTGTCAAAATTTATTTTAACTTGTAGCTCTCTTTGACTTAGAAAAAAATATGGATTTTGTTCAGACTGTGGCTAAAAGACTCAAACTTGTTGGGATAATGAAATCTAAATTATAATAGTAAATTTGTCACGATGAAAGAATGAGAGTACTTGGAACTGTGACATGATTAGGTGCTAATGTGAGAATTGTGAAAATGTACTTAGATAACTAGCTGACTGTATCGGACAGAAAATTCGGAAAACTTGACAAAATGCAGAACAAAGTGACAAGGGTCATCATAGGATGTCTATGTACTAGTAAATACTAAATTTGTGAAAAGAATTTAACTAAAGCATCAGAAATCGAGTAACTGAAAACAAATGTTCTCATTGGTGATAATATGCTCAGGCAAGTCCTTACTTTTTTTTTTAATCACAGGTGAGCACTCCTCCAAATGGATCATGAAAACTGGAACTGACCTCTCAATGAATCGGATTAACTTGTCAAATAAAGCAACACTGACACTTCCTCTCGGTATAGAAAATTACTTCCTTCCAATTCAATGTCCCTTACTTTCCACCTCCCAAAAATTTGGAGTTTTTTTAATTATGGCATTATGCCCTGTTAAATATACGTGTAATGAAAGCTTTGTCTTGAAGTTAAGCATGATACGTACAAAAAACAAAACAAAAGTTTATTTCTTTGCAAAGGTTACAGTGTGTGTGTGTACATTTCATAATTTGATTGGTACAAAGAAAGCCACTATCATGCCAGGGTATTTCGGGCAGTTGCATTGATAACAGTCACACGGTATTCTCTAACACAAATTATGCTGATGGCTATACTCATCAGCCCAGTGGTGCAGCTGATAGTGTTGATATTCTCAAGCACCATACAGAAATTGAAGCACACGTCAGTAGCTGGGCATAAATAACTCATTGCGATTGTAACTAGATATAAACATGTAAATAGCTCATTACCATTGTAACTTGTTCAGCTATCAAAACTTTTGGGCCCAGTCCCTGGACCCATTATGTACCTCTGTAATCTTTTGACTACTGCCCACACCATGGGTATATGTATATGCATAATAGATAATTTAACTAGTAGTTGGGCTTCTACCTTTCAAGCTGAACTGTTTACTATACTCACTGCGATGCAATGCATCCATGTATTTCAAGTTGACATTTTAATTTTAAGTTACATACTCTTTCCATTAATCCTCTTAACTCCATTAGTGTTAATTGTAGCTCATGTCAGAAGCCAGACACATACAAGACAGACAATGGAGACAGGGTACACCTTATGTGGATATTCTCTCACATTGCCCTTCCAATGCATAATGGATCTGAAGAATTGTCAAAAACACAAATGTTGGGGCTCAGTCCCTGGATCCAGTATGTGCTTCTGTATTCCTTTGACTACCACCCACATGATGGGTATGGGATGCTCAATAAAAATATTAACAAATACATAGATATTTGGGAGTTAGTCAGCTTTTGTGGGTAGTATCCAAGGGGTAAGGACCTAAAATGGATCCCATTGGGAATAAGCCACACTGCTTGGCTTTCATGAAATATCCTTGGTAATTAACCCCCTTCCCCGGTTACTAATTTCGATAATTTTTTTTTATTACAGCACACTTGTCACACTTTCTAACCTGTCTGTATAGTGTTGCTTTACCACCTTTGCACCTCTCGCACAGGTATGAGGCAGGGATGGCCATGCAGAATGTTGTGTACGTGGTTCTGGCTTCACTCTCTGGCATCATGATCATCTGGTTCATCCTGGAAAACACTATCCTGGATCGCTTTGTCCGCTACACTGTCACGCCATATGCTGGTAAGTTGACCATATGACTCTTTTTGTTTATATTCTCAATGTTAGGATTAGGGTGAAGGTGTTGGACTGGTGTAAGAAGTGTGGGTTCATATCCTTTTACATACGTAATACCAAACATTGGAAGGTAGTGATAATGCTGTAACTTCTCTTCCTTCTTAGTGGTGGTGCTAGCTCTGGTTGGGATCTACATTCAACAGTATGCAGAAGCGACCACAGAGACTGGCTACTTCATCGTGGTTCTGCTGGGAGTTGCTGTCTTCTGCTTCGTAGCTCGGATGGGCCTGGTGATAGTCCGTGCCTGCAAGAGTCCCCTCTACGTCAACAACAAGATCGGTGATGACCCAGTACTGAGCTTTGCTGCATGATACTGGGGTTACGTTGACCCATCTGCTACGCAATCCATCGCTACTTACTCCAGCCTCTAGTAGAGATGATGTCTTGCTACAGTTCTTGTAGTAGTGTCTTTGTAAATGTTTATTTTTTTGAAGTGATGCTTGAGGATATCAGTATGACGTAGCAATGTGTTCAGAAGATGTTCAGAGAACATGCTGTCTGCTACGTGCTCTCACAAAGATGTAACCCACTTTAAACTTAGTACAAGGGCCATTATATCCATTTGTTAGTTCCACGGGACAATGTAACAAATATTCATGCATCTGCTTGCTCGTGTCTTCATTATTTATCTATAGATTTTCAACACCTGTAGATGAGCACCAAGTATGCCTTAAATATACAAAAAAAACTTTAATGCTAATTTCTTGTTTTGGTTTAAAAAATCTATCCCAAAGATAAGAGTATCATGTTAAGACCAACAGATGCTGTTGATTTGATACTGTCGATTCACTATGATGAGCCATGAGGCCTAGCTGTTAGAATGTAAGAGTTCATATTCGCCCAAGCATTGCCTTGTCTACATATGGATCAAATTTGTAATTTTTTTTAGAGATTTATAATGTTTTCTGTGATATTTATTCAGAAGTTAAACTGTTTTGATCAACAGTAGTAATACTGAAACTAATGTGGTATACTGTCACAATATTTTTTTTCTAGTTATATATTCTGTTTATTTTTCATTGCTTATATTACTATATCTTTGTATACCAACAAGATTTGCTCCATTGGTAAGATTTCTCATGAATTTGCATGCTAGTAAAAGGTACTTGGGAGAAATTTTAGATAGAAAATGGGAGAGATTTTGCCATATCTCAGGCTGTAGTAGATTCTGAATGACAAAGATAATTGGTGCAGAGAAAACTTATTATAAACTGTATTTCGTTTTAGGAAGAGTTCGAGTTGAAGATGTAACCAGAGCGAAGCCTTGTTTATAATGGTGGTTTGTTCTGCTCCATGTTTGGCTTTCTTTTATACTTGTGGGCAAAACCTGCCATTCTATGATAGGTTCTGAACATCCCTGGCTCTTGATCCTAAGGTTTAACTGTTCGAGTTATGTAAATTTGATTTTTAATGTTATATTCCACATGCCCACAAATCGTAAGTGATAGTATAGGATTTTTGGTTCGCTATTTACCCAAACTTTTGCCTTTGTTTTGAAACCCTTGTTAAGTAGTTTGCAAGTGTATATTTGAATATTTTCTGTATTTATATAGATCATACTTAATATAATATGAATGACAATGCTTCAAAGCCTTAGAAAAAAACACCATTTTTATCTTTGTTTTAATTGTACATATTTACATCGTTATACAACTGTAATTTCCTCTTTTTTTTTTTTTTACTAAAAAATTGTCCCATACCTGAAATGTCCTACCGACAAAATGTTTATCTTCACATACATAAGGGGGATTATCAATAGACCCCTGGCTGTCTTCAAGAAGGCGCTGGACAGGCACCTAAAGTCAGTACCTGACCAGTCTGGTTGTGGTTCGTACGTTGGGTTGCATGCTGCCAACAGTAACAGCCTGGTTGATCTGGCCCTGATCCACCATGAGGCCTGTTCACAGACCGGGCCGTGGGGGTGTTGACCCTCCCCCCGAAACCCTCTCCAGGTACATTGCTCTGTCAACTGCACTAAAAGGACTTTCAATTGCCTTACAAATGATTTAAAATTAAAGGCAGCATTGACTACCTATAGATCAATGCCTTTCTACTTGCCTCTGGGTGAACAAGAATATAAATAGTATACAGAATAAGCCTTTTTTTCACTAGTTTCGCTATATGAGCTTTATCAGTCTTGAAAAGGCTCTACTTATAGGCTTGTGCATACTTGTCATTGTCCACATATCTTTTGGTGTTATGCTCTTCAAACCAGGAATACAAAGCTGTGATGAACACGAGTACTGGCAGATATTACAAGCACAAATGTAACATTGTACATTCATGTAGACTCGTAAGAAAAAAACAGATCCTTTATCTTCATACATTCAAAGCTGCATATAGCAATAACACCCTTGAAGGGTGGTGCCTTAATGCTGAAGAAGGGCTCCTGAAATAAGAAATTTGAGCTACTCTTCCCTTCCTTGAATGATACTTGATTACCTTCCATTCTCAAGGCACTGTAAGAGTTTAGTTCAATACTATTATGTACCCCGATACCCATCCTATGAGCGGTAGTCAAAAAATTTGATATGCTTAACAATTCGCAAACAGGCGAAATTATTTACAAACATTATCTCCACGTCCACAGCAGGACTCAAACCTGCAAACTCTGTATCAGAGTACGCTGTACTTTACCACGAAGGCAGACCCCAGGTCTGGCTCCGTGGTAAACTACTGTGTACTCTGATACAGAGTTTCCAGGTTTGAGTCCTGCTGTGGACATAGAGATAATGTTTGTAAATTACAAATGTGTATAATGGGTCCAGGGACTGGGCCTTAGTTTTCATAGCCGAACAAGTTGCAATGACTCTCGTGGGTTTAGCACATCCTTGTGAATGTGGTAATTAGCAGTAACTATCAGAAATATTGATTTGTGGGTGGTGGTGAAGGTGTTTCAGCAGTGAATTGAAGCAAGTGTTGGGTGCTGATGCATTTAAACCTGGGAGTGGTGAGCTGTTAGTGCAGAAATATCGCAATTTTTGGCAGCGCCTGAAATATGTATGACCATTAAGCAGTTTATTTTGGTGTTACCCAATAGGTTTCTATATTTGGAAGTTAATAAAAATTCTAACTTCGTATTTTATATATTCTGTGCTTAAGTCATTACATTGGAAGATAATAAGCCACATATGTCAGCAACTTGTAGGAACTTTGTGTTGCGCAGTGAATAGAAACATGGACAAGACATATTCTATTTTGGAGTATGCAATGTTGGATGCAGATGGCAAACTGGCAACAACAGTGAAGGGAAAATACAAACCATACCACGGGTGGGGCTTGAACCTGCGGTCAGAGTCGTAAAACTCCAGACTGACGCGTTATCCACTGGACCAGCTGGCCCAGTGTATAATGCATTGGTCTGGAGTTTTAAGACTTTCTGACCATGGGTTCAAGCCCTACCCATGGTATGGTTTGTTTGCAATCGTGTCATTACGATTCCGTGAGTCAATGGAAAGTATGTTGCAGAAGCAACTTTTTCTCTGACAACTTTCCCATCATGGCTTGAACATTTGCCACTGGGACAAGGCTACTTATTAACTGCAGAAGCGACCCTGGTACACATGGGGCTTGTAATTGTATTTTCTTCCTCTTATATTTATGAACATTCAAATTGAAATGTCATGCACGCAACTCAAAAATAGATAATTTTTCCACTCGCCACTTATATATATATATATATATACATATATACATACATACATATACAGTGGACCCCCGGTTAACAGCCATAATTCGTTCCAGAACGCTGTTCGAGTGCCGTTACCGAACAAATTTATTCCCATAAGGAATAATGTAAATTACATTAGTCCTTTTAGACCCCCAAAAATACACTTACAAAAGTACTTACAAAAATACACCTACATATGTAGGTAGAGTTTTGAGCAGTACGTAAACCGGGGGTCCACTGTATATACGTATATATATATATATATACTACAGTGGACCCTCGGTTTTCGTTCACCTCCAAACTCTAAAATTTATGTAAGTGTATTTTTGTAAGAGCTTTTGTAAGTGTATTTTTGGGGGTCTGAAACGACTAATCTAATTTACATTTGTTCTTATTGGACCAAATTCGTTCAGTAACAGCACTCAAACAGCATTCTGGAAAGAATTTTCAACGAAAACCGAGGGTCCACTGTATATATATATATATATATATAAAACCTGCAATTTTGTTTTAAAGATATTTATTACATCATGATTTTTTTTATATAGCTGAAATGGTCTATGGCATTTATTATAGATTTAGACTCTGCGACAAAAATTTGTATTCCCCTTTCAATCTTTCATGTAAAGAATTTTTTTATAATTTTTATAATCAGTGAACCTCTTGGGGTTATACTACCCCTATGGGTTTACACCTCCCATGAATGTAATAATAATAATAGTTCTTGTATATAACATTAATCACTAAGTGTATTTTTCATAATGCAAAACAAAAGTATAACATTCAGGCTCTAATGTGGACAACTACACAAGTAAACAGAACATGAATACACAAGTATATACAGAAAATGAATACACAAGTATATACAGAACATGAATACACAAGTATATACAGAACATGTATACATAAGTATACAGGACATGCATACACAAGTATACAGAACATAGTCACAAGCTCGACATAGGGCAAAATACTTTGCAAAAAGTCTCGTTCTGCATACATGTGTTTGATAGCACACCTGTTGGTGTAACACCCACACACCTGTCAGTGAAATACCCTCACCTGTCAGTATTACACCTCACACACCTGACAGTGTAACGCCCACACACCTGTTAGTGTAACGCCCACACACAGTCTACATTTTCCCAACACAGTTTAATGTTAAGGGTCACACTCCTTACTTTTGTTTTTTAATTCCGAATACGTACTGGTTTTTAGTTAAGATACTGTAGCCTATTATGAATGTACATAGTTTAATTTTATAAAGTTAGAAATAAAACTCAGTTTTTGGAAGAGTTTTATTTTTTTTTTTTCACCTTCGTGATTTAATGGAATGTGAATAATGGGTAAATGGGTCACGTCATGCCAAATCTGCACACATAAATCACTCCCTACGAAAGGAAAAGACTCAGAAGGAAATGCAACATCCCCACATTGACAAGGAGGGGAGCTATGAGTAAGAGGTAAGATTTTGGTTGGATTTTTAACTCTGGAGGGTTAGCACTCCAGGATAACCCAAGAAAGTCAGTGCATCATCGAGGACTGTCTTATTTCCATTGTGGTCCTTCAGTTTTGTCCTCCAGGATGCTACCCACACCAGTCGACTAGCACCACCTACTTGCTAGGTGTAAGGGAACACACCTAATGTTTCCATTGCTGGGGATAGAACCATGGACACTCCATGTGTGAAGCTAGGGTGTTGCCTACCAGGCCACAGAACACCATACAATAGAGACAACACAATAAATGTCAGGAGCTCAGGACTTCAGCTGCCTCCCAGCATACATAAGGGGGATTACCAATAGGCCCTTAACTTTCTTCAAGAGGGAACTGGACAGGCACCTAAAGTCAGTACCTCATCAGCCGGGCTGTGGTTCGTACGTTGCTTTGTGTGTAACCAGCAGTAACAGCCTGGTTAATCAGGCCCTGATCCACCACTAGGACATTGAGCCCCGGACCACCCTCCAGGTAATCCGCTATTCACTTGACGATGGTCACTATTCACCCGACAGTGTCATTAGATTAATGGTAAACAATACAAACAAGTACACGAGTAAGACAAGTGTGCAACAGCTGTACATTTTATATAATGTCAACATGTTTTGCCTGTTCAGCAGGCTTCTTCAGTCGAATACTGAGGCGAGTAAATAATGGAGACAACAGAAGCAATGCAGAGGTATGAGGTGATCAGTCTTTTAGTCTTGAGGTGGTAGTATAGTAGTGTTGAGGTGACCAGTCCCTCAGTCTTACAGTAGTAGTAGTGTTGAGTTGATCAGTCCCCCAGCCTTGCAGTAGTAGTAGTAATGAAGTGAGCAGTCCCTCAGGTTTGCAGTAGTAGCAGTATTGAGGTGATCAGTCCCTCAGCCTTGCAGTAGTAGCAGTACTCACCTAGTTGCAGTTGCAGGGGTCGAGTCATAGCTCCTGGCCCCACCTCTTCACTGGTCGCTACTGGGTCACTCCCTGTGCCATGAGCTTTATCATACCTCTTCTTGAAACTATGAATGGATCCTGCCTCCACTACATCACTTCCCAAGCTATTCCACTTCCTGACCACTCTGTGACTGAAGAAATACTTCCTAACATCCCTGTGATTCATCTGTGTCCCTTTGTTGCTGTGCCCCATCTCTGGAACATTCTGTCTCTGTTCACCTTGTCAATTCCTCTCAGTATTTTATGTTGTTATCATGTCCCCCCATCTCTCCTGTCCTCCAGTGTCATCAGGTCGATTTCCCTTAACCTCTCCTCGTAGGACATATCCCTTAGCTCCGGGACTAGTCTTGTTGCAAACTTTTGCACTTTCTCTAGTTTCTTTATGCTTGGCTAGGTATGGGTTCCAAACTGGTGCTGCATACTCCAATATGGGCCTAACGTACACAGTGTACAGGGTCCTGAACGATTCCTAATTGAGATGTCGAAATGCTGTTCTTAGGTTAGCTAGGCGCCCGTGTGCTGCAGCAGTTATTTGGGTGATGTGCGCCTCAGATGTGCCTGGTGTTATACTCGCCCCAAGATCTTTTTCCTTGAGTGAGGTTTGTAGTCTCTGGCCCCCTGGACTGTACTCCGTCTGTAGTCTTCTTTGCCCTTACCCAATCTTCATGATTTTGCACTTGGTGGGGTTGAACTCCAGGAGCCAATTGCTGGACCAGGCCTGCAGCCTGTCCAGATCCCTTTGTAGTTCTGCCTGGTCCTTGTCCGATTGAATTCTTCTCATCAACTTCACATCATCTGCAAACAGGGACACTTCGGAGGCTATTCCTTCCATCATAATAATAATAGTTTATTTAGACATGGTACAATGATACATAGGTAGACATGATACAATGATACATAGGTATAAATGAGATGTACATGCCAAAAGCCCCTAATATGCTGTGCATATCGTTCACAAATACCAGAAACAGCACCGGTCCTAGGACTGACCCCTGTGGAACTCCACTCGTCACAGGCGCCCACTCTGACACCTCGCCAGTAATTTCAAGGTAATCAGTCCCTCAATAAGACACACTAGTTTTTGAGTTACGGCTTCCTGACTGTCTCCATTTTTCGTATACATACTGTATTTTTTTAATTGGCGAATTTCCAGCTGTCTTGTATATCTTATCTTAAAATTACAGATATGTAACTCTTTTAAGGGTGAAGGGCTCTTGATCCAAGGAAAATGACTTGTCCTTGCCTTGTAATAAACCTGATTAACAGCAATATTTCTCATATCGAAGGTGCTGTATTTCCCTAAGGATTTAGCGCTTCCCCTTATTGGAGAGAGTTTGATATCATTATTATGCACCCCATACCCATCCTGTGGGCGGTAGTCAAAAGATTACAGAGGTACATAATGAGAGATCGATGCGAATTTGAAAAAATAATTGAAATGGCGTCTGTAAGGAATGAAATACGTATGTGGAACCAATGGGTTATGTTAGGTAAGGTTTGTCAGGAAACAGGACAAGTGTTTCCTGATGTGGGTCTTAGTCAGATAACCAACAGCTAGAACATAAGAAAGAAGGAACACTGCAGCAGGCCTACTGGCCCATGTGAAGCAGGTCCAAGTCTCCAGCTGGCTTAAGCCAATGCCCCAACCCAGCCAGGTCAGGTTACATTCACTTAGGGAAGGAGCACGGCATCTGACCTAGTGTCACAAGCTAGTCAGGACCAACTCACACCTACTCATATATTTATCTAGCCGACCACCTGGATTTAACCCTCCCCAGGTAAACTCCAGGTAGTCAGGTCACTTCCACTTAAGAAATTAGTACGGCATCTGACCTAGTAGCACAAGCTAGTCAGGTCCAACTCACACCCACTCATGTATTTAACCTATTTTTAAAACTACACAATGTCCCAGCCCCTATGACGGTACTCGGGAGTTTGTTTACCTGGAGTTTACCTGGAGAGAATTCCAGGGGTCAACGCCCCCGTGGCCCGGTCCGTGACCAGGCCTCATGTTGGACCAGAGACTGATCAACCAGGCTGTTACTGCTGGCTGCACACAGTCCAATGTACGAACCACAGCCTGGCTGGTCAGGTACCGACTTTAGGTGCCTGTCCAGTGCCTGCTTGAAGACAGCCAGGGGTTTGTTGGTAATCCCCCTGATGCATGCTGGGAGGCAGTTGAACAATCTTGGGCACCTGACACTTATTGTGTTGTCCCTCAACGTGCTAGTGGCACCCCTGCTCTTCATTGGGGGAATGTTACACCGCCTGCCGAGTCTTTTGCTTTCGTAGGGAGTGATTTTCGTGTGCAAGTTTGGTACTAATCCCTCGAGAATTTTCCATGTGTATATTATAATGTATCTCTCCCGCCTGCGTTCTAGAGAGTACAGGTTTAGGAACTTCAAGCGTTCCACTCATCCACAACGCTATTACCAAACCAGAGCTTTTGGTCATCTGACCGACCCATCACTTTAATATTTATGGAATTAGATTCCTAGTGAGGGTTACTAATGATTTGTTATTTTGTCGTGGCCGTGTCAGGGCTCCAGCTCTGATACTTGAGATCCCTTGAGGCTGGTAAATGGCTCTTGATGCCAGGAATTGGAAATTCCCAATTCCTTCTTCAGCCCCACTACTTGCTCTTGTGTCTGACTGGAAGCTTGGAGGGTTGGAAAAACTGCAGAACGAAGCAATGAGGATCATTTTAGGATGCCCTCGTACTGCCAAAATTTTAAATATGCAGAAAGAACTTGATATTCCAAGCATCAGAGATCGTGTTACTGAAAGAAATATCCTAATTGGGGTTAATATGCTCAGGCAAGCCCATTCAAACCCATGCACAGAAGCCCTCCAAACTTTCCTCAGCACTGGTGAACATCCCTCCAGATGGATCGAAAAACTGGAACCGACCTCCGCATGAATCAGATACATGATCTGTGGCAAGTAAGGCAACAGCGGCAGCCTTTCTTTTCCAGCTCCATGGAATTATTACCCCATCTCCAAACTACCAGTCTCCATGAGTTTCCTCCCAAACAATTTTACTTAAAATCACAAACTTCAAAGCTTCGCCTTGAAGCCAAACATGATGCCTTAAACTGTATTGATAATTTAGCCAAACAGCACACTCTCTCACAAATTATTTACGTTGATGGTTCTGTTCACCAATCCACTGGTGCAGCTGGTAGTGCTGCTGTTGTCATACAGATTTAGATTTTGCCACCGAAGTGGCTAGTTTATTGTGCACCCCATATCCATCCTGTGGACGGTAGCGCAAGAGCATATGGATACACAAAAGGCCTAGGCACTAGGCCCCAAAGGGGTTAACAATTGTACATTTGGGTTCATATCTACATTTCAATTATCTGTTACAAGCAGGTATCTTATTTCATGAATAAGATATATACAGAGTGATGGCTCTCTTAAAGAAATTGGAGCACGCATCAATAACTGGGCCTCTACCCTTCAGACAGAACTGTTTGCCATACTCCTTGCACTCAAATGCGTCCATGTATCTAAGGTTAACTCTCTAATTGTAACTGATTCTCTGTCATCCATAAATGCTCTCAACTCATCAAGTATAACTTGTAGCATGCTCGTGTCAGAAGCCAGGCACAGGTATGGTAGGATTCTGGATAGTAGAGTCAGAGTGCACATGCTGTGGATTCCATCTCACATTGGTCTTCAGATGCATGATAGAACTGATAAATTGGCTAAGTTTTATGCTTTCAAAGAGGGGATAGATTACAATCTTGGCTTGTCAGTTAGCAGTTTGAGAACAATAATACGAAAAGAACTTCAACTGAATTTTATTGACTTAAGACTCAGGGAGTTTGACACCAGTCAGTCCATCTATCATCATTCTATCATGCAGGAGGAGCCACATGTCTATGGTGCATCCAACAAAATAAGCAGACTCTTGGATGTCACTACCGCCCGCCTCCGGCTGGGTTACAAGTATCTTTGGCAGGTTAAATCACCACCACCAGATGTAGACCAAACAAGATGTAAACTTTGCCAGTTGGATTATTGTCACACCCTGCGTCATTATGTACTGGAGTGCGATAAAATTAATGAATTCAGAGACTACTCACTCAGAAATGTTCAAGATATGTCAAAGTATTTTATCCACAGTGGTATATTACAGACCATTCTGGAAAAATACCCTGACTTTGCTCCCTGTAAATAAAGCATTGACACGTGTGTGTGTGTGTGTGTGTGTGTGTGTATGTACATGTGTGTATGTGTATGTGTGTATGTATATACATGTATGCGTGTGTATGTGTATATGTATGTGTGTGTGTGTGTGACCCAACAATTAAAATTTGCACCAATAACTCATTACAGTTGTGGCTGGGTGTAGACTAATAGATTGCTCATTGCTTTATAATTTGTTCATGAGTGCAACCATGTACAGACGTAAGTAAATTTACTTACATGATTCATTACCTTGTAACTAGTGAATTAATTACCATTGTACCTTGTTCAGCTATCAAAACTTTGGGGCCCAGTCTCTGGACCCTATATATACCTCTGTAATCTGCAAATACCTTTGTAACTTGTCATGATTGTGACCATCTGAGTTCATTACCTTTGTAACTTGCTCAGCCATCAAACTTTGAGGTCCAGTCCCTGGACCCATTATGTACCTCTGTAATCTTTTGACTACCGCCCACAGGATGGGTATGGGGTGCATAATAAAGATATCAAACTAAAACTCCTTCTTCAGATCAAACCTGGTTACATCCCATTCCTCATGCACTGTTTGACCCTTAATGGTTTAGTGCTTACCCATAAATACAAATAATAATAATAATATACTTAGCCTTGTCTCAAAATTTCTTCTGAATATCTTTGGTGTCATCGTGTATATTTGACTGAAGAAGCCTGCTAAACAGGCGAAATGTTTTGGCAATATGCCCAAGTGTTGTTCATGTGTCTTATTAATTAACTTGTCATACTGTATATTATTAATAATACAGCTGTATAACCCTTGTGGTTTAGCGCTTCTTTTGATAATAATAATATTAATACATTGTAATCATTATGATACATTATAATAATTTATTATAATACATAATCATAACTAAGCACTAAACCCATAAGGGGCATACAGTGCTGCAGGGTAGGGTATGATAAAGGTTTAATATGATTGATCAGGGACCAGCGAGGGTGGAGAGTATAACAGGGGTAGAGTTAGTAAGGGGTGTGAGGAGTGCTAAAGGAAGTATAATCAAAGTTTGTTTAATAAATTTGTTGCTGTCAAAAAGTCAACGAGGGAGTTTGTGTCAAAGATGGGGCCGTCATCGAGGAGGGAAGATAAAGTGAGGGTGTTAGAGCTGTGTCGACGTCTAAGGCAAATTCTCACACCCCTGAAATGCCATCTCGCACTCCCTGAAATGCCATCTTGTACTCCCAAGTTGGGAACCCCTGGTCTGATAGAATATGGCAAACTGAAATTGGAACCTGACAGTTCTCAGAGTGGAACTGGGCCCCTCTCCATGAGATACCCATGAGTGAGGTGTGTGTCCGATACATAGACGGGCGAGCGTAGTCTCCCAACCACGACATCGATGATAAAAAAGACCAGTCCTAAACACGGCTTGATACAATGTAATTTGTTATGAATCAACACAGACCAGGTAGACCAACGTTATTACCAACAGTTGCAAAGGCCTCCGGTCCGATAATCAAAAGCTCCAACGGCGGGTCATCATCTGCCTAAGACCTGCGTCAGGAAACACTTGTCCTGTATCCTAAGAAACCTTACCTAACCTAACCTGCCACTTGTGCCTACTGGAGTGTATATGGTCGAGAATCACTTCCCATCTGTTGGGAAAAGTTAGTGTATTGACAATGTATACACTAGGAGTGGCTGAACCCGAAGGAGTAATACCGAAATGCTCATGCATGCTAGTGGCTTTCTTTCTGATTAACAATATTTTGCTACTTTTAAACTACACATTGTATACTAGGTAAATAAAGACATTTTTTAATTTGGATTTTTTAATTACCTGAAGAATAATAGCGGTGTATGAACCAGTGTGGAAATTGTCGTCGACCTGTGAAGGCGAGGTGAAGCCTACACAGTGGGCTAGGACAGAGGTGAAGCCTATACAGTGGGCTAGGACAGAGGTGAAGCCTACACAGTGGGGTTAGGACAGAGGTGAAGCCTACACAGTGGGCTAGGACAGAGGTGAAGCCTATACAGTGGGCTAGGACAGAGGTGAAGCCTACACAGTGGGGTTAGGACAGAGGTGAAGCCTACACAGTGGGCTAGGACAGAGGTGAAGCCTATACAGTGGGCTAGGACAGAGGTGAAGCCTACACAGTGGGGTTAGGACAGAGGTGAAGCCTACACAGTGGGGTTAGGACAGAGGTGAAGCCTATACAGTGGGCTAGGACAGAGGTGAAGCCTACACAGTGGGGTTAGGACAGAGGTGAAGCCTACACAGTGGGCTAGGACAGAGGTGAAGCCTATACAGTGGGCTAGGACAGAGGTGAAGCCTACACAGTGGGGTTAGGACAGAGGTGAAGCCTACACAGTGGGGTTAGGACAGAGGTGAAGCCTATACAGTGGGCTAGGACAGAGGTGAAGCCTACACAGTGGGCTAGGTGAAGTTTACACAGTGGGTTCCCTGAATTGAGCCTGAATACCTTCCATATCCCCCCACATGCGCTGTATAATCCTACGGGTTTAGCGCTCCCCATCATTATAACAAGAATTTAAGACTGACTAACTTTCAAGGATGGAAATAAGTTAACGTAAGCTTATACCTGGAGGGGGGGGGGGGTATTCGGGGTCAACGCCCCCGCAGCCCGGTCTGTGACCAGGCCTCATGGTGGATCAATGTCTGATCAACCAGGCTGTTACTGCTGGCCGCACGTAAACCGAACCACAGCCTGGCTGGTCAGGTACTGACATGGGGTGCCTATCCAGCTCCTTGAAGACAGCCAGGGGTCTATGCTTAGCATACGCG
Source organism: Cherax destructor (assembly GCA_009830355.1). Taxonomy (NCBI): domain Eukaryota; kingdom Metazoa; phylum Arthropoda; class Malacostraca; order Decapoda; family Parastacidae; genus Cherax; species Cherax destructor. The sequence continues at coordinate 100,392 of WNWK01002929.1, forward strand.
TAGTACAAACATAATGGTCTAGACTCGAGATGGTGAAGAAATTGGACCGCTGTTCCCCATGGATTGAACCTAAGTGTCTTCCATTCACCTAGGCGCTGTATTACCCCTACGGGTTTAGTGTCCCCTCCCATTAATAAATGTAGGCACAAAAAGAAAGCCCACCAATGGAAAAAGTTTGAGGCTGCTCAGGAAAGGTATTTTTCTACTACCATTTGCTGTATAACCCTTGTGGTTTAGCGCTTCTTTTGATTATAATAATAATAATCTACTACCATTTCAACTTATAGGGTGTCATCCTTATTGAATGCAACGCAAATAATACTTCGAAGCCAATCAAAAGAAATATTATTTAGTTTACCTGGAGAGGGTTTCGGGGGTCAACGCCCCCGCGGCTCGGTCTGAGACCAGGTCTCATGGTGGATCAGAGTCTGATCAACCAGGCTGTTACTGCTGGCCGCACGCAAACTGACGTACGAACCACAGCCCGGTTGGTCAGGTATCTGTATCTGTATCCAGTGCTTTCTTGAAGACAGCCAGGGGTCTATTGGTAATCCCCCTTATGTATGCTGGGAGGCAGTTGAACAGTTTTGGACCCCGGACACTTATTGTGTTGTCTCTCAATGTATTCGTGGCACCCCTGCTTTTCATTGGGGGAATGTTGCATCTCCTGCCGAGTCTTTTGATTTCATGGGGAGTGATTTTCGTGTGTAGGTTTGGTACCAATCCCTCCAGGACTTTCCAAGTGTATATTATCATGTATGTCTCTCGCCTGTGTTCCAGGGAATACAGATCAAGGACCTTCAACCGTTCCCAGTAATTTAGGTGCCTTATCGTACTTATGTGTGCCGTGAAAGTTATTTGTACACTCTCCAGGTCAGCAATGTCGCCAGCCTTGAAGGGGCTCGTTAGTGTACAGCAGTATTCCAGCCTAGAGAGAACAAGCGATTTGAAGAGAATCATCATGGGCTTGGTGTCCCTAGTTTTGAAGATTCTAATTATCCAGCTTATAATTTTCCTAGCAGATGCAGTAGATACATTGTTGTGGTCTTTGAAGGCGAGATCCTCTGACATTATCACTCCCAGGTCCTTCACATTACTTTTTCGCTCTATAGTATGGTTAGAATTTGTCGTATACCCTGATACATTTTTAATTTCCTCAAGTTTTCCATATCTGAGTAATTGAAATTTCCCCTCGTTGAACTTCATATTGTTTTCAGTGACCCATTTGAAGATTTGGTTGATGTCCGCTTGGAGTCTTGCAGTGTCTTCGATGGAGGTCACTGCCATGGAAATCCGGGTGTCATCCGCAAAGGAAGACACGGAGCAATGGCTTACATATCTGTCTATGTCAGAAATGAGGATGAGGAATAGAATGTGAGGAAGTACTGTGCCTTGTGGAACAGCTCTTTTCACCGTGGCTGCCTGGGACTTTACTCTGTTTACTATTACTCTTTGTGTTCTATTTGTCAGGAAGTTATAGATCCATCTGCCAATTTTTCCTGTTATTCCTTTATCACGCATTTTGTGTGCTATTACACCATGGTCACACTTGTCGAAAGCTTTTGCAGTCTGTGTATACTACATCTGTATTTTGTTTATCCTCTACAGCATCCAGGACCTTGGCATAGTGGTCCAGGAGCTGGGACAGACAGGAACGACCTGCTCTAAACCCGTGTTGTCCTGGGTTGTGTAGCTGATGGGTATCTAGGTGGTTGGCGATCTTGCTTCTTAGAATCCTCTCAAAGATTTTTATGATATGGGATGTTAGTGCCATCGGTCTGTAATTCTTTGCAATTGCTTTACTGCCACCTTTGTGGAGTGGGGCTATGTTGTTTTTAGTGTGTACTCACCTAGTTGTGGTTGCAGGGGTCGATTCACAGCTCCTGGGGATGCCCCTTTTTCCATGCTCCCTCTCCACAGAATGCTGAAGGCACTATTATTATATATATATTAAATCTTTCATATTATTGATGGTATACAATACAGACAAGTTGATAAATTTGCAACACTTGGGTATCTTCATTCTGAAACATTTATTAAGTTAATTTAGGTACAGGTACATATAAGTACAATTAACATACCCAGTAACATATGTGTAAATTACCAAGGATAACCCAAAAAAAAGTCAGTGACTCATTTCCTTATGGGTCCTTGTGTCTTGCAAAACAAGCTTTCTTAATAAAAACAGCAACACAGTGTTGGCTTTCTCAAGTTATCCTGAGTTACTACCCCTTTGGAGCTTATATCGTGAATAAACCTTATATGACATATTTTTTTTCCATTTAACCTGGGCAGAATTCGAGAAATTGTGAATAGAAGACAGAAGTTCAACCTTTTATTTAACTACTTGAGTTATCCCTTAAAATTCTCTTTTTGCCTGAGGTTAAGTAAGTAAATAAGTTTATTTAGGCACATTTACACAGTTTTTGGATAGTTACAAATGCCTTACATAATAGCACATGTGTAAATTACCTAGGATAAGTAAAAAAGTCAAATAAAATGACTTAATTCCATCGGGGTCCTTGATACGAAGGTTGACTCTACTCGATAGATGGCAGGAAGGTAACTGTCACACTCACAATAGACACTCGTCCCTCTGGCTCTCTAGTGTCATTAATGGCCGAGGAAGTGCCAAAACAAAAGTGACAGCTTCATGCACACACAGGAGCAGCTATTAAAATGGGGGCCATAGCTAGCAGGCAGAACGCTGGCGTCGAGGAGGTGGACATTGGGGTCAACCATGCCTATAGATACCCTCCTAAAAATGGTGAGACCTGCCTAAGTACCTCCTGATTTGCCTCTTCTTAGCTGATTTAGCCCCTCAAGGAAGGTTCCTTGACGATGGTGAGGGGCTCTTGATCTAGGGAATTGGATCTGTGCTCCAGTTTTCTAAATTAAGCCTGAATACCTTCCACATTCCCCCCACAGGCGCTGTATAATCCTACAGGTTTAGCGCTTCCCCTTGATTATAATAATAATTAGCTGATTTAGAACTACAAGAACCCTAATGTAAATAAGTCATTTAGACCTTTTTTGGTGGGGTTATCCTAGGTGATCTACACATATGCTGCCATTTATGATAATTTATGAAACTTTATATGTACCTGTACCTATAAACTTACTAGCTGGCTCAGGCGATGAATCGCCCTTACAGGTTTAACGCCTGCGTGAATATACTCACGATAATTTCAGTTGGTCTACACCTTCCTCCATAGGACATATATATATATATACCGAGAGGTGTATTTCTCGGGGTCGTTCTGTAGTTTTAGGTTAGTTTATTCTTTAAAATAACCAATGTTAAGTGGGTTTTTCCTTGGACATATTTTGTGAAATTGGTAAAAAATAAGCAAACCTAATGTTACCCAAAATAACCCAATCTAAAATACCTGAAGTAACTTCTACTCTGCCAGAGGTAGATGTGGAACTGGTGTGTATTTGTTTATGTCCATTGATAATAACTGTTGCTCAGTCTTGACATGGCATTTGAGCCAAAATAAAGCTATTTATCAAAATATTCAATAAAATAACGTTTTAGCACAAATTTCTTAATTTTTTAATATTTCACCTATTTTTAAAAAATCATATAAAAATTACAATAAAATCTAAGAGATCAGGTATTTTGATATAAAATAAAGGATTTTTAGTCAAAATATATTAATTTCAGTGGTAAAAAAAAAAAATTTCATGGTATAGATCTTATATGAAATAATGTACGCATTCTCAAAAGAACCAGGTCTGGATATCAACCATAACCTCTATGGGTTTAACACTTCCCCCTAAATATAATAATTGACCTAAACAACAAGTTCTGGTACCTGATTTCATTGATGTATGACCCTTGTATTAATGTTGGTAGATTACCGACAATATGTATTACTACTACTACTACAACTAATATTACTACTACTACTACAACTAATATTACTACTAAAACTAATATTACTACTAAAACTAATATTACTACTACTACTACAACTAATATTACTACTACTACTACAACTAATATTACTACTACTACTACAACTAATATTACTACTACTACTACAACTAATATTACTACTACTACTACCACTCGTATTGCACCTCACTCTAAGCCTGTATATACCCTCTGTGTCCATATATTGTTTGTAACGGCTTGATAAAGCTCCTGGAGAGCGAAACGTTGCTACAGTAAAATGTCACATTAGTTGCACTTGTGTCCTATTACCTGTATCACCCTTGTGGGTTTAGTGCTTACTTATGATTATAATAGTAATAATTGTACCTGAATTGATGTGCCAATTTCTGTGCTTAGCTTGACCTGGCAGTTGCTGTGTACTGGTGACCTGGCAGTTGCTGTGTACTGGTGACCTGGCAGTTGCTGTGTACTGGTGACCTGGCAGTTGCTGTGTACTGGGGACCTGGCAGTTGCTGTGTACTGGTGACCTGGCAGTTGCTGTGTACTGGTGACCTGGCAGTTGCTGTGTACTGGTGACCTGGCAGTTGCTGTGTACTGGTGACCTGGCAGTTGCTGTGTACTGGTGACCTGGCAGTTGCTGTGTACTGGTGACCTGGCAGTTGCTGTGTACTGGTGACCTGGCAGTTGCTGTGTACTGGTGACCTGGCAGTTGCTGTGTACTGGTGACCTGGCAGTTGCTGTGTACTGGTGACCTGGCAGTTGCTGTGTACTGGTGACCTAGCAGTTGCTGTGTACTGGTGACCTGGCAGTTGCTGTGTACTGGTGACCTGGCAGTTGCTGTGTACTGGTGACCTGGCAGTTGCTGTGTACTGGTGACCTGGCAGTTGCTGTGTACTGGTGACCTGGCAGTTGCTGTGTACTTCCACTCTGATGTAAAATATACATATAAAAAATAATGTAGCATAGGATAATCAGCGAATATAATTTGTATTAAAATGTAAATACAGTGGTGCCTCGGTTAACGATATTTTTTCGTTCCAGAATGCTGTTCAAGTGCCATTACCAAACAAATTTATTCCCATAAGGAATAATGTAAAATAGACTAGTCCTTTTAGACCCCCAAAAATACACTTACAAAAGCATTTAAAAAAATAAAATTATATAAAAGGGCGAGTTTGGGGACCATCGTTAACTGAGGTACCACTGTACGTATATGACATGGCTGATATGGGAAATGGCCAATGTGTTAAAAAAAAAATTTAATGCTGCCCAAAACCCAAACTCGTATATCATATTAATGGTATGCATATGCATACATACAAATTTAGGATTAAGACATGTGTGCAACTCTAGGGTATACCTTGTGTTTTTATTGCTAAAATGTTTTGCTGGTTCACCAAGAGAGAATATAACACAGAGACTGAGGTGTAAGTCAGTTTATTTAGATACAGGTACACATAAGTACAATTATCATACATAGTTTGACATGTGTGTAAATTACCTAGGATTACCCCAAAAAAAGTCAGTGACTTATTTCCATTGGGGTCCTTGGAGAGGTAATTTTGAGGTGGTCGATCCCTCTGCCTTGATAGGTTGTGGTCAGTATCTTAGAGGAATGAACAAATTTTGACAGACAAATTATTGATGACTGAACACCATGTAGCTACAGATAAGTAAAAAGAAAATAGGTATTAATGTGGAGAAGAGATGGACCCTTACAAGTTTAGCATTTCCCCATAATGTTATAATAATAATAATGATAATAATAATATGATATAATATATACTTAATATAATATATATAATACAAATAAAATAATATGTAATACATAATATAATAATAATTTTCATGTATAATTAATCAGCACCTAGAGATCAGTGAATATGTATAATTTTTTTTTTTTTTTCAGGAAATTACTTCAGTAGTCATTTTATCATGGGAGGTGAGCGATTTGATACTGCTCAGCCCGAGATGTATCTCTTTGGGGAAAACATGGATGTTAACTTCCTGGGATCACGACCAGCACCAGTAAGTTGCTGCTGATTTAACCTTCAGCTCTGTATAGAATTATGTATTTATTAATGTACAATATTTTTACAAATTTTGTTCCCATTAGGGTAAATAGTTTTTACCTATTAGGCATAACTGATTTTTTTTAATCTTTGGATATTTTGCAAGCTGAGACATAATATGCTTCAAATCCAGTTTTACATTACAATATTGTACTATTTTATTGCAAATTTTTTAGCTTTTAAAAATATTTTCTTTCAGCATTTTTGAGTAATTCATATGCTTAATATCAATTTATGTATCTTTAATCATCGCACAAATGTTTAAAGACTAATATATAAACAGTAAAAATAAGTTAAACCAAATGGCTTTTTTTTCTTGTATCTTGGGGAAGAACTCTTGGTCCATGAAACTCGACCTCCTTTATTTTCATTGGATCTAACCTGGTTACTTTACTACTCTCTTCCATTTCCCAGGATGTTTTATGGCCCTTTGCACACTTATTGCTTTCCCTGTTTTTTAATAATCACCAGGTTGAAGAGTTAAAACTTAATGTCACTGAGAAGTATTGCACACATTCCTATTGTGTCCTGTGGCCTGGTAGGCAACACACTCGCCTCACACACTGAGTGTCAGTGGTTCTATCTCTGGCAATGGTGGAAACATTGGGTGTGTTTCCTTACACCTGTTGTCCCATTCACCTAGCAAGCAAATAGTTACCTGGGTGTTAATAAACTGGTGTGGGTTGGATCCTGGGGGACAAAATTGAAAGACCACAATGGAAATAAGACAAACTCCTCAATGACGCACTAACTTTCTTGGGTTATCCTGGATGGCTAACCCTCCGGGGTTAAAAATTGGAACAAAATCTTACAGAGGCCATTTGTCTTTCAATCTACTTTCTAGTATATTATTATTTTTGAGGATAGTTCCCAGGCCTGATCTCTTTTAATGACATAAGTCATCTTGTAATTGAAGTTTAGCAGACACAAACATGACAGTCACTAGAAGTATTCTTTGTCATGTCATTATTTTAATAATAGTCTTACCTTGCCTCATTGCCCTTAATTTATCAGTCTCTTAGAGACTACCCTTGCTTACGCGATGGTCTGGAGTTTTGAGACTCTGACCGTGGGTTGAACCCCACTCGTGGTATGGTTTGAAGGACCTTGGATGGTAAATAGCAACAAGGATAATGATATCTTCCAAATCCCAATAGTGCCTGTCTTGAAACAGGCACAGTATTTTGTATGAAAAATCATGTACAGTAGAAACCCTGTATCCATGGATTCGGTGTCTACGGTTTCAGTTATCCACGGTTTACTGTGGCCCAAAAATAACGGTTAATTTTGTTTACTACTGGCCCCAAAATGCAAAAGTAGTGATCCTGGTAGTTCTTCCCATCAGTGAAAAAGTCTATTTCTCGACTTATTGTATGCAATTTATCAATTAAACTTTATCATAGGTATGTATGTAAATGAAAAATGACTTACAGGGTTTGCCTCTATCCACGGTTTCAGGTATCCATGGTAGGGCTTGGAATGTATCACCCACAAATACAGGGGCACTACTAAATGTCTTCTTTCTTTCAACAAACCGCAAACCGGTTGTATCCCACCGAGGCAGGGTGGCGCAAAAATAAAACTAAAGTTTCTCTTTTTAAATTTAGTAATACATTCAGGAGAAGGGTTACTAGCCCCTTGCTTCTGGCATTTTAGTCACCTCTTATGACACACATGGTTTACAGAGGAAGAATTCTGTTCCACTTCCCCATGGAGAACTACTGTATGTAGTACAGTGGTACCTCGAGGTATGAGCTTAATTCGTTTCAGAAGGCTGTTCGAGTGCTGATACCGAACGAATTTGTTCCCATAAGGAATAATGTAAATTAGATTAATCCGTTTCAGACCCCAAAAAATACACTTTCAAAAGCACTTACAGAAATACACTTACATAATTGTTCGAGTTGGGAGCTGCTCGTATGTCAAGGTACCACTGTATATTTAGAAATTTGATGAAATAAAGTTTTGTATAAAATTGGCTATTGCAGGAAATCCTTCAGGGAGAATGATTTGATACTGATAATGGGCTCTTGTTAAGATGCATCTTCCTCTCTGCAAATCAAATTCAATTACCTTTCCCTCATAAAAGAGGTTCCTTGATGCCAGTAAGAGGCTCTTGATCTAAATAATTGGACCTGCTGTCCCTTGGATTAAATCTGAGTGCCTCCCATTTTCCTTGGCACTGTATGACCCCTACAGGTTTAGTTCTTCTCCATAATCATAATACGGTAATTATCAGTCAACCTTCCATTCCCCCTGACCCTGTGTAACCTCAATGGGTTTTAGGGTTCTCCATGAATATAATTATAAAGGGCAAATGTCTTGTGTAAATTACAAAAAAAAAAAAATAGCCCAGTTGAAATACATGATCAAAAATTATCTTGATTTTTTGCTGTGCGTTGTCTAATTCAGTGTTGTCTAATTCAGACTTTTATGACTGCTGTCTTCACTAATATTAAGCAGTACTATATTAAAATGGACTTTATAGATTTTCAGGGCATTAATTTTTAGATTTGTGTGCAGTTCCAGTGTGTATAATCATGCAAGATGGTGTTTATTGGTGGTTTGATAACCATTCTCTCTTCCTATCTTTCTGGATGCCCTTCAAGCAGAGAGACGGGGTCGTGATACCAACCTGTAATTCTTAAAACAAACTTGATAAAAGTGTTTAATGTAATTCCTAAATTTATTGTTGCATCCACTTAGAGACTATATATAAGCAGTCAGTTATTGCCTTATTAGTCTTAAGATAGGCATAAGTTTGCCCGAAATACTCTACGTACTAAGGGACTTTCTGCATGTACAGTGGGACCCCCATACCCACGAGGGATATGTTCCAAGGACCTGCCATGGATACCAAAATTGTGGATAGTAGCAAACCCTATATACTATAGGTCCTTCTTTCTTTCTTTCAACACGTCGGCCGTTTCCCACCGAAGCGGGGTGGCCCAAAATGAAAAACAAAAATTTCCCCTTTTACATTTAGTAATATACGTATACAGGAGAAGGGGTTACTAGCCCCATGCTCCCGGCATTTTAGTCGCCTCTTACGACACGCATGGCTTACGGAGGAAGAATTCTGTTCCACTTCCCCATGGAGAATATAGGTCCTATACATACCTATTATAAAGTTTAATTAATAAATTATGCACAATAAGTGGAGAATTATCACTTTTTTTACTAATGGGAAGCACTTCACGGCTTCTCTTAGACTTTGAAGAACTGCCAGCTTTTCTACTTTTGCATTTTGGGGCCATTATTATGCAAAATTAAGAGGTATTTTTGGGCCACAGTAAACTGTGGATAACTGAAACTGATGATACTGAATCAGTGGATATGAGGATTCTTCTGTACTACATACAGTGGACCCCCGAGTTTCGGCCATAATTCATTCCAGAAGGCTGTTCGAGTGCTATTACCGAACGAATTTGTTCCCATAAGGAATAATGTAAAGTAGGTTAGTCCATTTCAGACCCCCAAAAATACACTTACAAAAGCACTTACAATATTACACTTAAATAATTGTTCGAGTTTTGGGGTGGTCAAAACTCGGGGGTCCACTGTATATCTAAATGTCACCCACCTCTGTACAAACATTGTATCATGCTGAATCTTTAATGAAGAACTCTTAATTCAAGTATTTCGTGCTTCCCTTTCCTTCCCTCTTCCCTTTCTTACTTGAACTTAATTACCTCCCATTCTCCATCCACGCACAACTTCTATTGGGTGTAGCATTTCTCCACGAATATACAATAATAATTAAAAACTTGCAATATACTTCAGCTATTCGAAAAGAGACCATTGTGAAGTGGGTATTATTGTAAATAATTGTATGTAAATATCATTGGTTAAGCCTTGGAAAATTTTAATATTAGATATTCACTACTCCCGAGGTACCTTCAAGAATCTGTAAAATCATAAAAATAGTCTTGGTAACCACTTAACAAGTACAACCTTTCCTCACTTAAAGACAGAGTTTCGTTCCTAAGACCATGTCGGTAAATGAATTTGCCGCTAAGTGAGGAGCATACCATAATGGTAGTGGGTTTGTGTCAGCCATCTTTGATATTGTTTTAATGTCACCTTTCTGGTATATTTTTAAATGTTTATACAGTAGTGTACTGTATGTATATTGTAATAAACAGAATAGAGGAAATCATCTCTAATTTACATTATTTAGGTATGCATACTGGTCAGAGAGCCCGTCGTAAGTCCAAGTCGTCAGTAAACAAGTTCGTCACTAAGTGAGGAGAGGCTGTATTGATATATGTATTGGAATAAAGTAATTAGGTAGCACACTCAGCTCAGACACCAAGTGTCCGTGGTCCAGTCCCCTGTGTGGGTGGAAACATCATATGTGTTTCCTTACACCTGCTGTCCCTATTCACCTAGCAGCAAATAGGTACCTGGGTGTTAGCTGACTGGTGTGGGTCACATCCTGGGGGTGGTATTATACCTCAGATAGGGCTAAGCTTTGAATGAGTTGAGTTAGGGTAACAGCTCTTAGCTTATTAACTGATTTGTTTAAAAAAAAAAACTTGATAATGCCGTTTATTAATATTTTTTTTTATTAACAACCGTTTTCCACCAAGGCAGGGTGACCCGGAAAAGAAGAAACACTTTCATCATCATCATTCGCTCCATCACTGTCTTGCCAGAGGCGTCAAAAGCTGCAACATATCTCCACCCCACCATCAGAGTGCAGGCAATGACTTCCCACTTCCAGGACTCCAGCTAAACTGTTTCCCTGAATCCCTTCATAAATGTATGTTCTAATTAATCTTTTATTCATTTTCAGTTTCCATATCCAGCTCCAACAGCCAATGAGCCAAGTAAAACTTTGAAGGCACTCATCAACATTAGAAAGGAAAGTTTGAGATTTGTCCGTGCGCCCGATGAATCTGCAACCTTAAAAGAGCCTGACGACACCACTGCTACTTCCAGATTTAACATAGAATTTACGTTTGATTGTGATGTGCGATGTGCCATTACCATCATGTATTTCTGCTCGGAGGATGTTACGACTAGTGGCATGATGTAAGTTTTTCACTTATGGGCCTATTAAAAAAAAGTTTAAGGGGTGACAATTAAAAGTTACTATGGTTATAGACAAAAATCTGGTAAATAATTGTCCAGAAACGTGTGATAAAATATGTTCTAGTGTATTATGCTGTATGATACAGTACTGTGATACTACTGTAATGCTGAATATAGACTGAATATAGATCAGACTGATACTTGTTAAGAATTTATAAGGAAAGTAAGCAACCCAGTTTCATTTATATTCAACACAGGTGATATGTAAGCAAAACGAATTTTGAATTCATTTCAGCAAAATATGTTGCATGTCTTGCAATTTCTGGTACTTTGTGTAGTGACAGTACTACACACCATTAATGTGATTCATTCCAGTTTCATCTATGTTGAACACCTATGGTTTAAAAAAATACTTTATTAATGATAATCATTGGGAGGCACTAAACTCGTTGGGACATACAGTGCCTGGAAACTGGGAGTGTGAGCAAGGTAACATTTATGAAGGAATTCAAGGAAAAAATGGTTATTCAGACTTATTTTCCTGGATTTGGGAAAGACAGTGTCCTTCACCCTCAAGGAGTGGTGGGGATGCTGCAGTTTGGAGGATTATTTGAATTGTGATGTCTGTACACGTCTGGCAAGACAGTTATTGAATGAATGATGGTAAGAGTTTTTCCTTTTTTGGAGGGTCACCTTACCATTGTAAGAAATGGCCAATGTTCTGAATTTTTGTTAAAAAAAAAAAACTCCTGGTTATGCTAAATATTTCGGACAGACTAAAACTAGAACTTACTGCTATTGGGCATTGTGTAGTTGAAGTTAAATCATGTTTATTACTATTAGTAGGTGAAGAGAATCAATACTGAATGTAAATTACTAAAAATCTTATTAAAAAAATTAAATAGAGAAATAGCATTATTGCTCAGGAATGCATCTTAGATTATAACTTGGATGTCTATGGGGGAAAATGGGTTCTAAATTCTGGACAATCCACTTGCAATGTATTTTGAGTAATGTATTAATGATGATAGTAGTGGGCTTACTGTGCTGGCATACATAGTCGTTAATACACTGTTCTTCATAATCTCTTCCTTTTTCCATTTCATTGTAAGACTTTTATGATTTCATTTTGTGTATAACTGTTTTCAGTTTGGCTTATATATTGTCTCCACAGCTACACTCCACGTGATGCCAGCATGAATTCAGAAACATACCACTACAAGCGAGGAGCAAACCAGCAGTTCTCGCAGGTGTGTCACGTCTTTGACCCCTCTCTTTATCCTGAAGAAGAGCTCTTGTACAGCTTTGACAGAGAGATTCTGCCTATTGTTATATATTGTGTTGCAGAAGAAGGAGAAGGTGAGTAATCCTTTTTTGCTTCTTTCAGTCCAGTATGTAATATTTGCCACTAAAAGCCTAAATACTAGTGACATGGTTTACCTTACATATTTTTATAGCTTATTTATACAATAGTAGAGTGGTACCTCGGGTTACGAACTTAATTCGTTCCAGAAGGCTGTTCGAGTGCCGATACCGAACAAATTTGTTCCCTTAAGGAATAATGTAAATTAGATTAATCCATTTCAGACCCCCCAAAAAATACACTTACGAAAGCACTTACAGAAATACACTTACATAATTGTTCGAGTTGGGAGCTGCTCGTATGTCGAGGTAGCACTGTATTTTGTAGATCGAGCTAGAAGCCTTAAGTGTAGTTAATGATAGCTTTGAGGGGACTTGAGCTAGAGTTAGTCATGGACATGCTGGTGGAAGATTCCTCTGTAAAAACTTGCATTTATGGTCACAGTAGTGCCTATACTAACCTTCCTATGGTGTATAAATATACTATCTAGTTGGATGAATCTTATTGTAGCCAGCTGGTCCAGTGGCTAACACGCCTGTCTGAAGTTTTGTGACCCGCTAGCCGTGACTTCAATCCCCGCCCATGTTGTGCTTTGCATCTTGTATCATTAAATTGTACAGTAGCATAGAAAAAAAGGCACAAATGCAGCATAATGGGATCCTTTATTGGCAACGTTTTACCCACATAGTGGAGTTTATCAAGCCACAAACTTGATAAAGCGCACTGGGCAAAACATTGTCAATAAAGGATGGTGTGACCAGGGTAATATTTTGTGAATAGATTCTGGGAAACTGGTTAGCCGGACTTGAGTCCTGGAGGTGGAAAGTAAAATGCCTGCACTTTAAAGGAGGGGTCTGAGGTATTTGCTGTTTAGAGGGACATCCGAACTGTCATATCTGCATGCCTCTGGCAAGACAGTGATAGTGTTAATGATGGTGAAAATGTTTTTTTTCGGATCATCACCCTCCGTCTCGGTAGGAGATGGCCAGTGTGTTAAAACAAAAATTATACCCTATGTCTTTTATCATCTCATCGCTATTTTATGCCATTTCTCTCCATGTACAGTACCATTATGACAGCATACTAATTAGGTTGTGCTGGTCTAAGCAGTCAATAACTAGGGACACTATATAGTAACTCAAAAGCCTTGTTTAATAGGTGCCTTAGTTTTGTGAAGGATATCACAACCTTAGTGATAAGTACTTTTACACAGAGGAAATAATTTATTTATTCACAAAAATACAATTTTTGGGTGGTGCTTTGAGGCTTGTGAAGGGCTCTTGATTCAAGGAATTGGAGCTAGTCTTCACCTTAGATCCAGCCTGATTATCCCCTTTTCCCAGGCTTTGTATGACTCCTACATTTGTAGCACTTCCCATGAATATAATCACAAAAATATTATTTTCATGTTCTGTAAATAAGTAAAGGTTACAGATAATGAATTTTTAAAAATGATTTTTTTTTAATAATGATTTTGCTCTGTTACAGATCCCCGTCAGTCTCACGTTACTTTTGCTGTGGTTGAGAGGCACAGTGATGGGTATGCCCTGAAGCCTCTCAAACAGAAGCTCTTTGTGGATGGCCTCTCTTACCTTCTACAAGAGATTTATGGCATAGAAAACAAGAATGCAGATAATTGTAAGGTTAGCTTTAATATTTTTCTTTGAATTGTCCTGTAGAGATCATTGAACAAAATGGATGTCGATAGCCTTCTCCACCGTTTCCTCAGACACCCTTATCTCTGTCTTATGGCACGCCTGGGTTGTGTCACACGACACTTCTCCCTGTGCCATAAGACACATTCACTGTGTCACACGACACCTTCTCTGTGCCACATGGCACGCATTACAAAGTGGTATTCTACCATGCAGTGGGAAATAGTGATGATTGAATTATTGCATAATAGTAAGGAAGAACTTCTTCATTGTTACCTTAGACATGAAGTTTGATGTTACATGGCACTTTGAAGTTGAGGAAGAAGTGGGAGATATCACTAAAGCACTCCTGTCTTGCTCCTATACAGTCATGCCCCCCAAAAATGCTTTAGTATGGAAATAGTTATTGAAGTTGGCTGCACACCATATCAGGTGTTGAATGTTCATAAAAATTTTTTTCCATAATTTGGAGGGACATGGGTCAGTATGACTTATGAAATTGTAATGACACGATTGCCAACAAATCACGTTATGGGTGGGGATTGACCCGCTTGCCACAAGTTCAAGCCCCACCTGTATCGAAGTTTGATAGGTTAGTATTTGGGTGTGAGGAGAGTAGACACTAGTATAAGAGGTTGCACAGCTGCTTGCTTTGTCAGGCAGACAGAAACAGTTGTCTCTATGATAGGCAGCATTCTGTTTTGGTGGAAATAAGTGAAGGTGGCCATGCACTCAAATACGAGCTTGCGTTACCACCTTACTTGACATATTTAGCTGCCAAGACATGTCGCCTGCTGATCTTTATTTGGCGAGTAATAAATATACATTCAATATACAATTAAGTTTCAGACCTATTTTTTATCTTGTAGTTTTTCAGGTTATTGTAATGGGGTTCAGTGAGATAATGTGAATAAGTTAACGTTACCTCACTTATTTTGGTTTTTCAAGAACATTAAGTAGAGGTACACCTGTACCTAAACATATTTTTATTTTAAATACAGGAGTCTCTTGATTCATGCAGTACAGTTAATGTTTTTTAGGCTTATTACTATTGTACTATCTCCATGGGGAAGTGGAACAGAATTTTTCCTCTGTAAACCATGAGTGTCATAAGAGGCAACTAAAATGCTGGGAGCAAGGGGCTAGTAATCCCTTTTACTGTATACATTACTAAAGTCATGAACAGAAACTTTGGTTTTTCTTTTTGGGCCACCCTGCCTTGGTGGGATATGGCCAGTTTGTTGAAAGAAGAAGAACTGTTGTACTAAACTCAATAAGGCCATCAATCCTTAATAAGCATCTTAAGTGCATTTTTCAAACTGCATTGTTTGCATATGGTAAATGTATATCACAGGGTAACATTTATGAAAGAGTTCAAGGAAACGAGTTAGCTGGACTTGAGTTCTGGAGGTGAGAAGTACAGTGCCTGTACCCTGAAGGAGGAGTGAGGATATTTAGTTTTGAACTGTAGTATTGACACCCCGGTGACAAGACAGGGTCACCCTACCTCGGTGGGAGATGGCCGGTTTGTTGAAAAAAAAAAAAATCATCATGCGTACGGAATTGCTGCTAAAAGTGGGACATTGCATAATAAAGAGAAGGAATCTTGTAGTAGTTAAGGGTATTGGAATATGGTGGTATTATAAAAAATGATTCTGCTCATGGTTGAATTGCAGGTTTCAACAGAGGAAGATACAGAGGACAATGGAGCAGAGTGTGTTATCTGCATGTGTGACCTGCGTGATACGTTGATCTTGCCGTGTCGTCACTTGTGTTTGTGTAATTGCTGTGCCGATTCTCTCAGGTGCAGTACTTAGGCTCTCTCGTGTACATAAAACTTATTAGGAGGTTTTTTTTTTAAATTTGTCTGCTGTTTACATACAAAATGTATTTTTCTAGATAGACTTTCTTAAGGACATACCTGTATGTCCTTAAGATTTTTGAACTTTGTTCAAAAATCTTTCTAGTCCTATTGACAGCCTTCACATTTTGAAACATTTAAAGGAAAACATGATTAAAATGTTACTGAAAATTTTTCATGTTAGTTTGGGCCTCATTTCACATCTATGGCTCTAAGAATATGTGAAAAGAGTAGGTTGGTCTCACTAGGGAAGTACCTTATAGATAAATGGTTCAGAGAACCAACAAGTTGATAAATTAGACATGTGCAACACTTGGGTATCTTTATTATGGAAATGTTTTGCCACACAGTGGCTTCATCGGTCCAGTATGTATAAAGAAGAATAGTGAAGATCAAAAGGAGTTTGAGGTAATCAGTCCCTCAGCCTGGAGTGGATGAAATCAGTCCATCAGTGGACTGTTTACATGCACATAAAAAAACAAAAAGGCATATATTTAAAAAAGTGGAAAGTAATAGGCTTTAGAATACATTGTAAAGTTAGCAGAATGTGGTTGAGAGTTACAAAGATAAAACCTTGGATACAGTTTTGAGACAAACTAATCAAATAGTTTAAATCATACATTGTAATTTTCTAACATGTACAAAGCATGAACAATGACTAGTCAGTATTTGTATTTATCTTTCTTGTAAAAAAAAAGAGCAGTATTGTTAATATTAAAAGTTTTATTGTTCAAAAAAATAAAAAATAAAAATGGCAGGAAGCCACAGCTGTTTATAAATTTATTATGATTTACATAATTTTTTTTTTTCACTTTGATTCCTGCATCCAATTAACATTAAAATTATTTTTAAAATTGCTATCATGTGGTTAGTGGGCTTTGGCCCCCATATGAGTTTAGTGCTCTTTTGTGTTGATACATTGAGTCTCAACTTTTTGTACTTAACATTATAAATGACTAAATATGAAAAAAATCCAAATAAATTTATTTGAGGTTCATTAAAAATGTCAAGTACAGTGGACCCCCGAGTAACAAACACCCCGGAAATCGTACAATTATGCTGAAGGGGGTAGGCGAGTTTCAGTGGGGAGAAATAAATGGGATTAAGTCAGGAGTATCTGAGAGAGTTAGAGCTAAGGAAGGGGTAGCAATAATGTTGAAGGATCAGTTATGGAAGGAAAAAAGGGAATATGAATGTGTAAATTCAAGGATTATGTGGATTAAAATAAGGGTCGGATGCGAAAAGTGGGTCATAATAAGCCTGTATGCACCTGGAGAAGAGAGGAGTGTAGAGGAGAGAGAGAGATTTTGGGAGATGTTAAGCGAATGTATAGGAACTTTTGAACCAAATGAGAGAGTAATTGTGGTAGGGGACCTAAATGCTAAAGTGGGAGAAACATGCAGAGAGGGTGTAGTAGGTAAGTTTGGGGTGCCAGGTGTAAATGATAATGGGAGCCCTTTGATTGAACTTTGTATAGAAAGGGGTTTAGTTATAGGTAATACTTTTTTTAAGAAAAAGAGGATAAATAAGTATACAAGATATGATGTAGGGCGTAATGACAGTAGTTTGTTGGACTATGTATTGGTAGATAAAAGACTGTTGAGTAGACTTCAGGATGTACATGTTTATAGAGGGGCCACAGATATATCAGATCACTTTTTAGTTATAGCTACAGTGGGAGTAAAAGGTAGATGGGATACAAGGAAAATAGAATCAGTAAGTAAAAGAGAGGTGAAGGTTTATAAACTAAAGAGGAGGCAGTTAGGGTAAGATATAAACAACTATTGGAGGATAGATGGGCTAGTGAGAGTGTAGGCAATGGGGTCGAAAATGTATGGGGTAGATTTAAAAATGTAGTGTTAGAGTGTTCAGCAGAAGTTTGTGGTTACAGGCGAGTGGGTGAGGGAGGGAAGAGGAGCGATTGGTGGAATGATGATGTAAAGAGAGTAGTAAGGGAGAAAAGTTAGCATATGAGAGGTTTTACAAAGTAGAAGTGATGCAAGGAGGGAAGAGTATATGGAGAGAAAAAGAGGTTAAAAGAGTGGTGAAGCAATGTAAAAAGAGAGCAGATGAGAGAGTGGGTGAGATGTTATCAGCAAATTTTGTTGAAAATAAGAAAAAGTTTTGGAATGAGATTAATAAGTTGAGGAAACCTAGAGAACAAATGGATTTGACAGTTAAGAATAGGAGAGGAGAGTTATTAAATGGAGAGTTAGAGGTATCGGGAAGATGGAGAGAATATTTTGAGGAGTTGTTAAATGTTGATGAAGACAGGGAAGCTGTGATTTCGTGTGTAGGGCAAGGAGGAATAACATCTTGTAGGAGTGTGGAAGAGCCAGTTGTGGGTGTAGGGGAAGTTCGTGAGGCAGTGGGTAGAATGAAAGGGGTAAGGCAGCTGGGATTGATGGGATAAAGATAGAAATGTTAAAAGCAGGTGGGGATATAGTTTTGAGTGGTTGGTGCTATTATTTAATAAATGTATGGAAGAGGGTAAGGTACCTAGGGATTGGCAGAGAGCGTGTATTGTTCCTTTGTATAAAGGCAAAGGGGACAAAGAGAGTGCAAAAATTATAGGGGAATAAGTCTGTTGAGTGTACCTGGTAAAGTGTATTGTAGAGTTATTATTGAAAGAATTAAGAGTAAGACAGAAAGCAGGATAGCAGATGAACAAGGGGCTTTAGGAAAGGTAGGGGTGTGTAGACCAAGTTTTTACAGTGAAACATATAGGTGAACAGTATTTGGATAAGGGTAAAGATGTTTTGTGGCATTTATGGATTTGGAAAAGGCGTATGATAGGGTAGATAGGGGGCAATGTGGCAGATGTTGCAGGTGTATGGAATAGGAGGAAGGTTACTGAAAGCAGTGAAGAGTTTTATGAGGATAGTGAGGCTCAGGTTAGAGTGTGTAGGAGGAAGGGGACTATTTCCCAGTAAAAGTGGGCCTTAGACAAGGATGTGTGATGTCACCGTGGTTGTTCAATATATTTATAGATGGGGTTGTAAGAGAAGTGAATGCGAGGTCTTGGCAAGAGGTGTTGGGCTA
This sequence comes from Cherax destructor, assembly GCA_009830355.1. Classification (NCBI taxonomy): domain Eukaryota; kingdom Metazoa; phylum Arthropoda; class Malacostraca; order Decapoda; family Parastacidae; genus Cherax; species Cherax destructor. The sequence continues at coordinate 119,323 of WNWK01002929.1, forward strand.
AAAGATAAAGGCAAATACAAAGTGGGAGTTGTCACAGTTGCTTTTTGCTGATGACACTGTGCTTTGGGAGATTCTGAAGAGAAGTTGCAGAGGTTGGTGGATGAATTTGGTAGGGTGTGTAAAGAAGAAAATTGAAAGTGAATATAGGAAAGAGTAAGGTGATGAGGATAACAAAAAGAATAGGTGACGGAAGATTGGATATCAGATTGGAGGGAGAGAGTATGGAGGAGGTGAATGTATTCAGATATTTGGGAGTGGACATGTCGGCGGATGGGTCTATGAAGGATGAGGTGAATCATAGAATTGATGAGGGAAAAGGGTGAGTGGAGCACTTTGGAGTCTGTGGAGACAAAGAACCTTGTCCATGGAAGTAAATAGGGAATGTATGAGAGTATAGTTATACCAACGCTCTTATATGGGTGTGAAGCATGGGTGATGAATGTTGCAACGAGGAGAAGGCTGGAGGCAGTGGAGATGTCATGTCTGAGGTCAATGTGTGGTGTGAATATAATGCAGAGAATCGGAGTTTGGAAATTAGGAGGAGGTGCGGGATTACCAAACGATTGTCCAGAGAGCTGAGGAGGGTTGTTGAGGTGGTTTGGACATGTAGAGAGAATGGAGACGAGACAGAGTGACTTCGAGTGTATAAATCTGTAGTGGAGGGAAGGCGGGGTAGGGGTCGGCCTAGGAAAGGTTGGAGGGAGGGGTAAAGGAAGTTTTGTGTGCGAGGGGCTTGGACTTCCAGCAAGCATGTGTGAGCGTATTTGATAGGAGTGAATGGAGGCATATGGTTTTTAATACTTGACGTGCTGTTGGAGTGTGAGCAAAGTAACATTTATGAAGGGATTCAGGGAAACCGGCAGGCCGGACTTGAGTTCTTGAGATGGGAAGTACAGTGCCGGCACTCTGAAGGAGGGGTGTTAATGTTGCAGTTTTATAACTGTAGTGTAAAGCACCCCTCTGGCAAGACAGTGATGGAGTGAATGATGATGAAAGTTTTTCTTTTTCTTGCCACCCTGCCTTGGTGGGAATCGGCCGATGTGTTAATAAAAAAAAAATAATATTGTAAGTGCTTGTGGAAGTGTATTTTTGGGGTCTGAAATAGACTAACCTACGTGACATTATTCCTTAAGGGAGTAAATTCGTTCGGTAATGGCACTTGATCAGGCTTCTGGAATGAAGTTTTTTCGTTACTCGGGGGTCCACTATACAGTGGACCCCCGGGTTTTGTAAAAACTTCACTCCTGAAGTCTGCTCAAGCGCCATTACTGAGCAATTTACTCCTAGAAAATGTCACGTAGGTATCTTTCAGACCCAAATGCACTTCCTAGCACTAAAATTATACTTACATAATTGTACGATTTCCGTGTTTTACGAAACTCGGGGGTCCACTGTATTTTGAAACTTGATATGTGTGATTAACTTAAAGGAAATATACATTTAGGATATAATTTTCTATATTTAGCCAATAATGATGTGGAGATGGTAGTTATAGCTAGTTTTCTTCTACCTAGTAGAGTGACCAAAAAAAAAATTACATTAACCATCATTCATTCAGTGCTTGTATTATTTTCAGGTACCAAGCCAACAACTGTCCTATTTGCCGTGCACCTTTCCGAGCTCTCCTCCAGATAAAAGCTTTGCAGAAGAGCTCTGCAGCATGCAACAACCCACAGCCAAGCTCTGAGGTATGTCTCTTGCCTCCAAGCTGAGGTTTTTAGCTATTTCTGCCTACTGTGACATGCTTTAGAATTTTGTTTATTGCTAGTTATGCCTAGTTAGTTGCATGCTTTGTTGTTAAAATGGCCTAAGTGCTGAATTCTTTGACAGGTGTTTTGAATGTTAAGGTAGAGTATTGAATACCATGAGTGAGCAGTTGTTAGGAAGTTTATATTTTTGCACTATTTTTATAATTACAGTATTAAAAATTACAAAATCTGCAGGGATCATACAGTGCCTGGATCATGGAAGGTAATCTAGTTTGATTGGAGAGAGAGAGAGAGGGTTTGGTAGCTCCAGTTCCTTAGATCAAGAACCCTTCAACAAGTTCCCACTTTTGAGGGGTAAATTTTTACATGCTGAACTATCTCAATAGTTACTCAGCTTGAAATAATAAGAAAAATGCTGTTGTGCAAAGCAGTTATTTACAAAATAATTTCCATTACATAAGCTGCAAGGAAACCCTTGAAGCTGTCATAGCTGATGAATCTTTAATTTAATACTTGATGAAATCCCCATTGTCTTATTGAAGTCTCCCATCTCAGACTGACACATTTCAATACTATGTGACCTATCCAGTGTGATGGAATATGACGGAAACATAGCTACAGTAAAACTTCAATTAAAGGGACCCTTGTGTAACAGATTTTGAATGCAATGGGCAAAATATTTAGCCAAACAAATACTTGATGCAATGATCAAACTCCTCTGCATCGGGCATTTCGATGCAAAGAATTTTTTTTTAAAATCAACGTCCCCTACTGCCTAGTCCTTTATTATACAGTAGGGCTCCACTAAATATGGCTGGTTAGGTTCCAGGCTACCGCCGGAAAGTGGACATCGCCGGAAAGCAGAACGGCATTTTTTCCACTAATAAATGCATATAAATGCCAGATAACAAGTTTACACTATTCTATATTAAGTTAGCAATAGAACTAGGCATTAAAAACAATAAAAAGTAAAATACACACACAGTACACTCATTACTTACCTCAAAATATTTGTAGTCTTACTGTAGGGTGAGAGGTGAGATGAGATACATATCAACATTGAAACCAGTCATATCAAGGAGGCCTGACTGCTAGGCAGGCCTGATCAGAAGCAAAGTGTTATCTTAAAATTCAATTCCATTGATGTAAAAAAGGACCTAATAAGTTCCTCCAAGAAAAAGAGTAGTGTGTATGTTAATGAGTGCCTAATTAGAAAGTGACAGAACCTACTATACAGACTTCGAAAACTTAAACGTGATAACAATGTAGCAATCAAACAGTGTTTTATGCGTGATGGCATAATCATGGTAAAATTATCAGACTCGGGTCGCAGGTTTGAAATAAAAGAACAAGAACTAGCATATTTCCTCGCTTTCACTGGTCTGACTGGATTTTAAGATGCATCTCAGCACAACATCAACCATGTACAGTGCTTTAGTATAGTGCAACATACCCCGTTCCTTTCATTTGTCTGACTCTATTGTCATAAGTGATTATTTACCATATTGTTACAAGTGTATGTTTTACTATATCCTTAAAAGTGTATGTTACTTAGCAACATTAGGTGCTAAAAAAAAATACTAAATCAGGTGGTAAAGAGTTAACTTTTTGATTGAATCTTAGTACGTATACCCAGTGCCTCGTACATTTTTAGCTTTAATATTAATCTTAATCCATATTTTCATATTTGTTATTGATTAACTTTGTAATTGATTACTTAGCCACATAAGGTGCTAATTAAGGTGCTCAAGTGTTATATTTTCTTTGTTTTATTTTTTATATTCAGTAGCTCCTTTATTTTTAGCTTTAAAATAATTATCTTAGGCCATATATTCATATTTGTTAGTATTTAACCCTTAAATGGTCCACACGTATATTTACATTAGCTCACCCAGTGCCCCGAATCTTTTGAAAAAAAAAAAATTATATAGAAATAAAGAGCACATTTTTTTAAGTGTTATAGGATAAAAAAAAAGAATTTGGGTCAGTAGTTACCGAGATATGAGGCGGAGAAGTTGGCACTGGATGCTCACCTGACAGCAACAGGAGACCTGCCGCTTGCAGAATCGTTGCCAATATACAGTAGACCCTCATTTAGCACGGTAGTTACGGTTCTGAAAACATCGTGTTAGGTAAAATCGTGTTAGATAATTAAAAGAACTTATGGGAAAAATAGGGTTACGTTCCTGAGAGTCCCCAAAAAGCCAAACAAGTTTTTTTTCGACCAACAGATCTTACAAATATAAAAGAGAATATGTAATTTTAGTTCATTATCGTGATGTATTATGTTGTTTTTACTGCTTAAGACTACAAATGTAACAGAAATAATAGTACAGTGGTACCTCGAGTTACGATGGTCCCCAAAATCGCCCTTTTATGTAAGTTTATTTTTTTAAATTCCTTTGTAAGTATATTTTTGGGGGTGTAAAAGGACTAGTCTATTTTACATTATTCCTTATGGGGATAAATTCGTTTGGTAATGGCACTTGAACAGCATTCTCGAACGAAAAAATATCGTAACTCGAGGTACCACTGTATTTACCTTAAATTGTGGGTGCTGATGTTTGTGGATGATTGTGACGAGAGTGGAGAGTTATGCTGTGGCCCTACTGGGCTGAGGTGGATAGTAGAGATTCTGGAACTGAAGTCGATGGTTGTACTGAGTGTCTCTAACTTTAATAAAGTCATTCAGTAAGTCAGTCCATTCAGTAAGTCAGTTAAGTCATTCAGTATCATTCAGTAAGTCAGTCAGTCAAGTCATTCATTAAGTCAGTCAGTCAAGTCATTCATGAAGTCAGTCAAGACATTCATGAAGTCAGTCAAGACATTCATGAAGTCAGTCAGGACATTCAGTAAGTCAGTCAAGTCATTCAGTAAGTCAGTCAGTCAAGTCATTCAGTAACTCAGTCAGTCAAGTCATTCAGTAACTCAGTCAGTCAAGTCATTCAGTAAGTCAGTCAGTCAAGTCATTCAGTAAGTCAGTCAGTCAAGTCATTCAGTAAGTCAGTCAGTCAGTCAAGTCATTCAGTAAGTCAGTCAGTCAGTCAAGTCATTCAGTAAGTCAGTCAGTCAGTCAGTCAAGTCATTCAGTAAGTCAGTCAGTCAGTCAGTCAAGTCATTCAGTAAGTCAGTCAGTCAGTCAGTCAAGTCATTCAGTAAGTCAGTCAGTCAGTCAGTCAAGTCATTCAGTAAGTCAGTCAGTCAGTCAAGTCATTCAGTAAGTCAGTCAGTCAGTCAAGTCATTCAGTAAGTCAGTCAGTCAGTCAAGTCATTCAGTAAGTCAGTCAGTCAGTCAAGTCATTCAGTAAGTCAGTCAGTCAAGTCATTCGGTAAGTCAGTCGGTCAAGTCATTCAGTAAGTCAGTCGGTCAAGTCATTCAGTAAGTCAGTCAGTCAAGTCATTCGTAAGTCAGTCGGTCAAGTCATTCAGTAAGTCAAGTCATGTCTGTGTCATTTTCGTTCCAGAAAACACTTGTCTAGCATTAAACACTTGTTGTGGATCATAGCCACCCTCAGTAGGACCCCCACTGACTCAGTGGTTTAACCTACCGCAGGCGACCGCACGCTCAAAATTTTTCCCCTCCAGCGAATCGCGTAATATAAGGTTTACGTCGTGTTAGATAAAAATGTGCCGCAATTCTTCAATCGCGTAATACCCAAAACGCGCAACATAAAGTCGTGCTAAATGAGGGTCTACTGTACATTTTTTTTTTCTTTTTTTTTTATTTTATATAATTTTTGTGTTCTCATAATCACAATTTATAGTAGTTCTTGTGATTTCATAGCCAATCTGTGTTCTGACACTAATATTAGGTACTGAAATTATACTCAAATAATAATAATAATGATAGTGCATAAAAATAATAATAATAATAATGATAATAATAATAATAATAATAATAATAATAGTGAATAATAATAATAGTGAATAATAATAGTAGTGAATAATAATAATAATAATAAAAGTTCCCTTGAAGCATTGTAAGATTTGTGTCGCTGCCTTATCTCATCTGATCTCCACTAATGATGACTGGTGACATTTCACGAGGGTTGAGCCGTAGTCTTATCTCTTCTTAGCAGTCCAGTAATTACAGTGATGACATTTGACGATGTTACACTGCTTCCCTTTATTTGTTACACAAACCTGTCTGTCTGTCTGTATCTGTGTCTTTATGTCTGTCTGTGTGTCTGTCTTTCTGTCTGCCTGTGTGTCGTCTCCTTTCTGTCTGCTTGTCTCAGAGAGTAGCTCATGAACCAACTGGTATTACGCACATCACAAGCACAGTATAACACGTTGTCTTGATTTTTTTAGTTATCCTAGGTAATTTACACTATGTATAATTGTATTTACGTATGTGTTCCTGTGAGATAGACAGATAGAGACAGAGACAGATAGATACAGACAGACAGACAGACAGAGATAGACAGCCAATCAGGTACCCAGCTGACCAGCCAGCTGCTGGCCAGCCAGATGGCCAACCAGCTGTTTGCCAGCCAGGTCCCCAGGCAGGCAGCCAGCTGGCCTGCCAGACTGCCAACATCGCTTTCCCCTTCAAAGGGGAGTGTTAATATGACATGACATCAGTGAATCTATGATGTTTGCTGCAGTGTTTGCTCTAGCTGGTCCTCAATTTAACTGGTGCTCCCACAAGGTACTAAGTGGTCCCAGATTTTTTTAATATGGCACACACCGAGTGTTAAGACCCATTCTATGCTGACCAGGTATCTCAGGCCAATCGTGCCAAATTTGGAGGCAGTGAAAAATAAAACGTAAATATACGTTTGGGGCAGTAGCAGTACTAACGTATATATACGTGTGGACCGTTTAAGGGTTAACAGTAAATGTTTTTTATTTTTTGATAATTGCAACAACTTATTTCTCTACGTGCCTCTTATGAATGCAAATATCGATCCTAATATCAACCTCTTATTAAACTGCACAAATAATCCTAACAATAATTGCCATTACTACACTGCTAGTCAGGCTAAAACTTTACTCAATACCAGCAAGAACATTACAGTTTTCAACTATAATGTTAGATTATTGAGTAAACACTATGACCTTGCATTATTGAAGTCTCTAAATGCTTCTATAACTTTCATTAATCTTACTGAAACCTGGCCCAAACAAGATTTGACAGACATTTATCATACCTGGTTACACAGCCATACATAACTGCAGGCCTGACCAACTAGGAGGAGGCACTGCCATCTACTACTCTGATGAACTGGAATGTATGAAATTTACTTGCACAAGGGACGAAAATGGTGGGGGGAGCCGTATAGAGAGTTTTGGTCATAATTTGAAATGTCCCTATTAGTGGAATGCTGTAAGGCAGGGCACTACTGTACTTTAGTTTCACTGTATGTTTCTTTTGCCATGCTCATGTTATGCATAGCATGAGCAAGTATAATGGTGGTGGATTTTGTACTTAGATTGGAGCAAAATTTATACAAATTAACGATTATAATTTACAAGATCCAAGGTAGTAGGTTGGTAGACAGCAACCACCCAGGGAGGTACTACTGTCCTGCCAAGTGAGTGTGAAATGGAAACCTGTAATTGTTTTACATGATGGTAGGATTGCTGGTGTCTTTTTTCTGTCACATAAACATGCAAGATTTCAGGTATGTCTTGTTACTTCTACTTACACTTAAGTCACACTACACATTCATGTAAAAGCATGTATATACACACTCCTCTGGGTTTTCTTCTATTTTCTTACCAGTTCTTGTTCTTATTTCCTCTTATCTCCATGGGGAAGTGAAACAGAATTCCTCCGTAAGCCATGCGTGTCATAAGAGTTGACTAAAATGCCGGGAGCAAGGGGCTAGTAACCTCTTCTTCTGTATACATTACTAAAGTTAAAAAGAGAAACTTTTGTTTTTCTCTTTGGGCCACCCCGCCTTGGTGGGAAACTGCCGATTTGTTGAAAGAAAAAGAAAAGATATACAGTGGACCCTCGCTATTCGAACACTCCAAAACTCACCCTCATTCCAGAATGCTGTTCAGGTGCTGTTACCAAACGAATTTATTCCCATAAGGAATGATGTAAATTAGGTTAGTCCATTTCAGACCCCCAAAAATACACTTATAAAAGCTCTTACAATAATAAACTTACATAAAAGGGTGAGTTTTGGAGTGTTCGAATAGCGAGGGTCCACTGTATATATACACACACACCCATCTGGGTTTTCTTCTATTTTTTAATAGTTCTTGTTCTTTATTTCCTCTTATCTCCATGGGGAAGTGGAACAGAATTCTTCCTCCGTAAGCCATGCATGTCGTAAGAGGCGACTAAAATGCTGGGAGCAAGGGGCTAGTAACCCCTTCTGCATAAATTACTAAATTTTAAAAGAAAAACTCGTTTTTATTTTTAGGTCACCCTGCCTCGGTTGGATATGGCTAGTATGTTAAAAAAAAAAATACAAGATAGGGTGTTTTGAGATAGAATATTCACAGTTGTGGGGGCTCCTTGTTCAAGATAGAATATTCACAGTTGTGGGGGCTCCTTGTTCAAGATAGAATATTCACAGTTGTGGGGGCTCTTATATGTATAGACCAAGGGTGACCAAACCTTTGTTACTTAAGATATTTGTCAGAGAAATGCTAAAAAAAAGTTGCCAGATGACTATGTATGTCTTTAGAACAGCGGTGTGATTATCTCATTAGCCGCATTGATTGAGAAAAAGAGCTGTGATTAGCTCACGAGTCATGGCTTGATCTTGTCTACTATAGACTTTTAAAAAGAATTTGCAATTGTACCATTTGAATAGGTCATCCATATTTTTTATGGTAGGAGCATTACGGAGTGTGAAAATTTAAAATACTTAATATCATATAAAGATTTGAATGCCTTAAATTACTATTTCCTGATAAAAGAATTTCACTGTAGTCTTTCTGTTTATTAGACTACAGTATTGTTGAAGTGTCATAACTAATAAAATTACAGGAGATGGTGTGTAGTTGTGTACTTTATTTTTTTGGGTCACCCTCCTAGGTGGTAAACATTTGATGTGACAAAAATTATTCTTAGATAGGAGTTAGTTATGGTAGATATACACTTCTGTTATTGCAAGTTTAATGTGCTCTTAACACATCTGCCTTATCTGTTGGCTGTGTCTTTAGGCTGAGAGGTCTTCCTTTGTGGCAATTTCCATCCTCCATGCTGCGTCTGAGGGAGACGAGGAGGGTGTGCATACCTCTAATGCTTTGGTATGGCTTTATTAATGGCATGTTTGTTATCTTGTTGTATTTATGGGGAAGCACTAGTAGTCATACAGCGCCTGGGAATGGGGGAGGATTATCCTCAGAAGGGGAGGTTAGCTCCAGTTCTGTGGATTAAGAGCCCTTGACCAGCATCAAGGCACCCCCTTGAAAGGTTATTTCTTGTAAACATGAATGATTTGCTTACACAGCATTCCTTGCATGCTTCTAAACTACACAAATATTCTCCTTACTCTTATGGAAGGAGTAGAATTAAACTAATATTTATGCAGTAGATCATTGATTATCCAACAATCCCTTATTCTGCATTTAACATTATCCAATGGCATTTTTCATACAGAGCACTTGACCAGGTAATTTGATAATTGAATATGCAAACAACAGGGACCATAAGAAATAATACAATTATGTAGTGTTTTTGAAAATCCAGTTCACTTTCCCTTGCCTGGTTGACCAGGCAAGCACCAGGCAAGCCTGGCAGAGCCTGGCCTAAGGCCGGGCTCAGGGAGTAGAAAAACTCTCGTAACTCATCAAAGATATATCAGAGGTATATGATGGATAATTGATGATCTATTCAGTACAGTGTTGCCTCTAATTAGGACTCGTCTTTTTTATACAGCAAGCCTTACAAAATTACCCGTAATTATTCACTTAAAATTTTTTGCCTCATAACTGTTCATTTCTTTATCTTCAATATGGAATATATTTTTTTTTATATTTCTGAAGGTGTAGCAAGAGTTGGTTGGAAGATGAAGTTTGGCCCATTCAGATATGGAGTGAAACTAGTGTTTTAGCTGTAGATTCAGTCCAGCAGGTACATAGGTGTACTATCAAATTCAAATTCAAATTCAAATTCTTTATAGTTATACATTAAAGTTGATATTACAAGATGGCCAATAATATGCCTAGGTATGCCTAGGCTTTTCAGGCAGTCTTATGATAGGTCTTACTCAATAGCTATACAATGGATATACAGATTGTAAGGTTAGGTTTACAAAATTTAGGTACTGGAATTTAAACATTGAGAATTTAACAATTAGTATAAAAAGTTAGCAATTAGTTTATATATTAATGATAAAGGTGATATATTGGCATAATATAGTTTCTATATTGGAGTATCTTAGGCAAACTTATGACTAGCTTAAGTATTATGGAGCAATAGTTGTATTAGAATTTTGGTTAGAACTGTGCAAATTAAGGGGAATCACAGATATCAATAAGTGTATTTTGCTGTGGTTAGTAATGTGCAAATTAAGGAGAATCACAGATATCAATAAGTGTATTTTGCTGTGGATATGTGCAAGATAAAGTAGTTTTCGTATGGTTAACTACCGGTTGGGTGCGTAAGTGAGATAAGATTTTTTTAACGGTGCTTTTGAAAATGGAGGTTGTGTCTGCAGTTCTAGAGTTTTCAGGCAGGGAGTTCCAGATTTTAGGCCCTTTTATGCGCATTGAATTTTTGTAAAGATTTAGTCGGACACGGGGAATGTCAAAGAGATGTTTATGTCTGGTATTATGTCTATGGGTCCTGTCACAACTGTCAAGAAAGTGTTTTAGCTCAGGGTTAAAGTTGGAATTAATGGTTCTATAAATGTAGATAGCAGAGTAGTAAGTATGGATGTTCTGGACAGTGAGTAGGTTTAGGTCTTTGAAGAGTGGGGGGGTGTGCTGTCTAGCGTTGGATTGTGTGATAATTCTTACTGCGGCTTTTTGTTGGGTTATTATTGGCTTTAGGTGGGTAATTGCTGTTGATCCCCATGCACAAATGGCATATGTGAGGTAGGGATAGATGAGTGAGTAGTATAGTGTGAGTAGGGCTGATTGTGGTACATAATACCGTATCTTAGAGAGGATCCCCACAGTTTTGGACACTTTCTTTGTTATGTGTTGGATATGGGTGCTGAATTTCAGGCTGCTGTCAAGGTGAAGGCCCAGGAACTTGCCCTCGTTATGTCTAGCAATAGGTGTAGAGTTGATCTTAATGTTTAATTGTGGATCATCTGTTCTGTTGCCAAACATAATATAGAAGGTCTTATCAGTGTTGAGTGTAAGTTTATTGGCAGTCATCCATGTTGATATTTTTATTAATTCGTCAGTTAACAATGGTATTAAGCATGGCAAGGTTTGTGTGGGAGATGACATAAGTTGTATCGTCAGCAAAGAGTATTGGTTTCAAGTGTTGTGATACATTGGGAAGATCATTGATGTATAAGAGGAAGAGCAGGGGACCAAGGACACTTCCCTGCGGTACGCCGGTGTCTAGTGGTAGTGTCGTGGAGGATGTGTCTTTAATAGTGACATACTGGTACCTATTAGTGAGGTAGGATTTAAGGTATGCTAGTGCATGACCTCTTATTCCATAGTGGTCAAGTTTGTGGAGTAAGATGCCGTGGTTTACTGTGTCAAAAGCTTTCCTTAAGTCAATAAAAAGTCCTAGTGGATATTCAACAGTAATGAGGAAAATACACAGGTACAGAGCAAGCTTGTATTGGTGACAAGGCTTCAGTCTGTACACTTTATAGTGATAATTTAATACCTGTAAATATATAAATGGTGTACTGTATTTTTTGGCATATAAGGTGCCTTGTATGCTCAAGTTCAGGAACACGGTTAGGCTTTGGGTTACTGGTAAGTTGTGGTTTTAGTGCTGCGAGACCAGTAAAATATACTTTCCCTACCCCCATCAGAAAACTGGTTCCCAAATTGCTTTAGAATGATTAGTAACTATTATAAATTATAATTTACACATAACTGGTATGTAATAAGCAAACCAACGTCACCATTTGCAAGTACAGTGGCCCCATCGCTATACCGTCTGGGCTAGGTGAGAATAGATCTACTGTTAAATCTCTTAGGCTGTGTAGAGGTTGCCAATTGGGTTACAGTAGGTGTGTCTGACTGGAGTATGTACATACAGAGGTACTACTTCTGAGATCTCCCTATTAAAAGCTCAGTAGCCCAGATGGTAGAGCAACGGACTGTCAAATTATGGATCGCAGTTTTGAGCCCCTCATCCATCCTTCTGTTTATCCATTGGCAGTTATTTATTACAACTTAATCTAAGTTCATGTACATATGTGTACAAAGGAATTAAAGAGAAAAGTTCTAACTTATGTGAAACATTGTCGAAAAGGTCAGACTTTCCTTGTGTGTTCACTTGTTCAGCCAGTTCATTGCTGCCAGAATAAAGAAATTGTGCTAAAGAAAATAAAGGATGCAGTTTCAAGATTACTTTCGGTAGATAGAGAATGGAAACCAGTTTTCTGGAGTACAGTATGCTGTTTAAAGAAGTGGGCTTAATGAGAGGTAAGGAATAGAGCCAAAGAAAATATGGAAAGTTTGAGTGAATGTATGTAGGTATGTATGGCTGTAAATACATAATTGATTAGGATTGAAGACCATCTGCTACATGTGTGTTATTAAGGTTGCATGTAACCTTTCCACTACCAGGCAAAAATCCTTTAATCCCAAAAATAATGATTAAAGTAAACTTTCAACTTGTATACATTGAGAAATATACAATTCTCAGTGTTTGTAACCTTGTGGAGGAGACTTCTACCATGCTGTGTACAGCAAAATTGTCTTGGAGATAAATTATGATTTTAATCTTTAATAATTACTAACTACAGCTTGTGAATCATTGTGTGTGATAATAATAATAATTTTACTGTCATTTGAAAGAACAGTAGTGGTGTGTTATTTTTATTTTTAGAAAAGATGTTGAATGATTTAATTTACAGAAATTTATCCCAGATTGTTTATTCCATTTTGTCAAATATCTTAGGGTGGGGATAATGTACCAGCGGGTTATGAGGCAGTTTCACTCATCGAGGCTCTCAATGGTCCATCTGTTACACCTCAGCAGCCCACTGCCCCTCCAGCCCACGAGATGTACGTCCAGCTGCCCCAGAATGCCGCTGATACCCCATCTGAGCCTCACATCCGTAATGAAACGTCCAGGTAATGTAAATGTAAAAACCTGGCTGATTTGTATGTTTAAACAACTAAATACTACGTAAAGGATTTTTTTCAATATTCCGGCTGTCTCCCACCAAGGCAGGGTGACCCAAAAAGAAGGAAACTATATTTTTTTTTTTTTTTGTGATATCACCTGTTTACTGTGGTTTTATTATACTAGTATCTAGTAATTTATATAGGAGAGAGGTTACTAGCCCCTTGCTCCCTGTATTTTAGTCACCTTTTATGACACACATGACTTACGGAGGAAAGATTCTTTTACAATGGAAATTATTCTCATAATTTATACAGGAGATCCTTCCCTTATAATTGCCCTGCCTTGGTGGGAGATGGCCAGTGTGTTGAAAAAAAAAAAGTTATATACACCTGTACTTACGAACTGTCCAATCAGAATTTTTTTTTATTTTTTCTTATGAAATGGTAAAGAATCTTTTTCTGAAGGTAATAAAAGAAAAAGTATGAAATTTTATTAAAAATTAACAAAATTACGCTTTTGCGAATTTTTCTGTGTCAGCGACATTTACACATCAGAAATTTTGCCCAAATTTGAGTCCTATTTTAGGCCAATTGCATTGTTCCAGTCAACTAAATTCTTAGCTATTTCGTTAGTGTTTTCCATTTTATCAATTGAGCTCAAGAAATCGCCCAATCAACTATTTCAACTTCCCAATAAAGTGATCAGAAATTGGTAATTTGGCCAGTGTTACGTGAATTTCAGAATATGCTAATTTCAAAATAGGGTTCAAAATAAACATTGAAGGCATTCCTGGCACTAAAATAACACTTTCTCTGTTCATTAGTTACATTCCCAGGCTTTACACATGAATTCCATTTTGATTTTTAATTCACACAAAATAGAAGATTTACTGTTATGCAGTAATTGTAATAATTGTATAAATAATATCAGTACATGTGTGATTGCATATTAGACCCACCAGTTGGACGTGTATTAGATGAGTGACGTGATTTGTTCACTCTTGAATATTGACAAAAATTTAACCTGTCCTCTACTTTGATCTCAATTTCAAGCTATTTTTTGTCCTGAAACCAATCATAATCATCTCTATTTCTGTAATATGTCTTCCATTCTATTAAATGAGACAAAGAAACCGAGAATACAGACTGAAAACCATAGGAAAATACATAACATCGTTGTTTTAAACCAAAGACATGGTCTTAGTTTTTTCTCATTATGTACTGCATGCTGCAGGATTTTTCATATAGTGCACACTTACTGCATAGACCCATTCTCTCATATCTAGGCTCAAATTTACCGCTCACAGCTATCTGAGTGAGCTGAGCTCATGGCATAGTACGTCACAGACAGTGACCTTAAATCCTTAATACTACAGCACAGCTAATACCTGGAGTATACCTGGAGAGATTTCCAGGGGTCAACGCCCCTGCGGCCCGGTCTGTGACCAGGCCTCATGTTGGATCAGAGCCTGATCAACCAGGCTGTTACTGCTGGCCGCACGCAGTCCAACGTACGAACCACAGCCTGGCTGGTCAGGTACCGACTTTAAGTGCCTGTCCAGTGCCTACTTGAAGACAGCCAGGGGTTTGTTGGTAATCCCCCCTGATCTATGCTGGGAGGCTAATGAAAGGGTTAAGATTCATCATATTACAGTATGAGCATGTAAAACAATTATCCTTATGTCTACCTGGAGGGTATACCAGGGATCAACACCCCAGCAACCCAGTCCATGTCCAGGCCTCCCTGTGGATCAGGGTCTGATCAACCAGGCTGTTAATGCTGGCTACACGTAGTCCATCATATTAACCACAGCTTGTCTGATCTGGCACTGACTTTTAAGTATCTGTCCAGCTCCCTCTTGAAGGCAGATATATACTATTGTTTTTTATACAAACATTTACCACATTATACCACTAATAACCCAGCAAAAGGCTGCAGTCAGAATGATGATAAATTCCCACTCTAGACAGCATACTCCACCAATATTCAAAAGTCTAAAACTACTCACCATAAAGAACATTCACACTTATTCCCTGTGCCTACTACATACATAGAACACTACACTCAAACATAAACCCTCCTCACCAACCTTAACATGACACACAACCATAACACAAGACACAGATCACTTTTTGATGTACCCCGTGTCCATATCACCCTGTGTAAAAATTCTATGCACACAAAGGGCCCCAAAATCTGGAATTCATTACCAGTAAATACTAAAATAACCCGATCTGAACATCAATTTAACTTAAGACTCTTCTCAAAAACCACCTACTCACCCTAAACTAATTACTCAATACAAGCAAAAAATCTCCCAATTACCTAAATCATATAACTTCAAAACTAGATATTCAAAGTTCATACATAAATACATAAATACTACATAATAGTATAAATACCTGCCCAGGTTGTCATGTTCATCTAGCAGCAAATAGGTACCTGGGTGTTAGTCGACTGGTGTGGGTCGCATCCTGGGGGACAAGATTGAGGACCAATAAATATAAACATTACATACCTTTATTGAAGAAGGCGAGGAGGGGAGAGTGAGTTGAAGTTATTAATTGGACTTTAGGTATCAAAGCCCTCTCTGGGCTTTGATATTTCTCTGTTTCCTTCTTTGTCTTTTACTGGCACTAGGACTGTGTGTGGGTAAGTACCCTGGCTGGTGTGTGGGTAAGTACCCTGGCTTGTGTGTGGGGAAGTACCCTGGCTGGTGGTCTTAACTATTATTTTATAAGTGTGTTTTTTAATGTGTTATTATACAAAGTTCAATATCCCGGACAGGCCCCTATTTATTACGATATTCTTTATTTGTGATAGGCAATGTTAGTCTAGGGGAAGAAGAATTTATACTCCAGTAATATCGTAATAAATGGGGCCCTGTTCGGGAGATTGAACTTTGTATAATAACACCTTAAAAAACACACTTATAAAATAATAGTTAAGAGACCTAAAGTTAGAGTATGGCAATCTGTTTAGAGAAAACTCTAGAATGGGAAGTTGCTAACTTGAGTGCTAATATTGACTCCCAGCATGATGGCTACTGATGTTTGGCTCTCAATTACCACTCACCCAGTAGACAAGCAACTACAGTGTATAAGGAACTGTCTCTCTTCCCCATTGCTATTGGTATGGGCGACACCATTACTGGGCAGAGTAAAAGGATTGATTTTGGCAGGTTCTTGGTAGGTGCCTCCCTATAAGTTTGGAGCTCCGAAAATTGGCTTGATTGTCTCCTTCTCGGGTGTCGGAGCTGCCAAGAGCATCCACACAATGGGATCTAGCATGGTTGGTGCTGTTGTTTGCGCCCCTAGTAAGACCAAGAATCTTTCAGTCATTTTGTGAGTCACTGCTGTCCTGGGATGAAGCATATCATTCTAGTTGGTACTGTATATTGAAAGGATACAAGTTAAGTGATGATATTTTGGAACAGAACCTACTCTGGTTCCTTTATGTTTGCTGCAGATTGATGTGGGCTTCAACAATCTGTTCTGCAGCCTTGCTGACATTGTTGATTCAGCTACTGCTCTAGCTGATACTGCTGGTGCCTTTGTGCGATTTTTGTATATAGAAATCTTTGGTAGTGCCATTGGTTTTATTGTCAACATTTGCAGACATCGAAGGCTATGATGGGAAACAAGACTTCATTGTTCAAGCTTTTATGGAAACAAAGTGTGGTGTGAGATTGCGTTGTCTCCTATGACCCTACGGAACGAGTGTTCAGCGGAGATGAGGAAAAAACTGTAAGAGCTACTCTTGGAGAGAGAAAGTCACATGTGACACACTGCAGTGCCTTGTGACACTGCAGAGAATTCTTCAAAGGAATTTGCCTAAGGAAGTAGTAAAAGTTGTCAAACTACTGTCACTTGAAGAGACATTAACAGTGCTCTTGACAGGATGTTTACGTCGGGGAAGTCACTGTCTGAATCGAACTTGTCAGATGGACTAATGGCAAGCTACATGTGCTTTCCCGTATTGTTTTCCTCCTGTGGGATCCAGAGATTGTCTTCCTGTCTGTTACTGTCTGAGTCGTTGCTCCAGCAACTTGTGTTGTGGCTCAGCTGAGAGGAGGCATAGAGAAGCGGCTCGTCTGAACCTCAAGACATGCTTTGAAAACGATGGTTTTCTCTCCACATTGTCTCGTGCTGCTGCATCTTTTCTTCTGAGTATCTCGCCTAGAACTTCCTTCATCGCCTGGAATAAAGGTTGTTTTGAAGGTACACATGTCCAGCAGAGGGACATGAGAAAGTAGACACCATGGACGGTTCAGAGGGAGAGCCAGACGCTCTCCGTCTTCTTTAAGACGTCCGTGTTCTTGATGCCTGGGGAAAGGTTTCACTCCCAGCATACACTTCTGACATACTAGCCCAATAAGCTAGTCCCTGAGCAGAAGTCTGCTTACACTTCTGCCAGACTGGTAATAATTGTTGAAATGGTGGACTTATGGACTATGCCTTCCAGTACATTAAGGACAATGGTGGGATTGACACCGAAGATGCACACCCGTATGAAGCTGAGGATGACAAATGTCGGAATAACACACGCAAGTCTGGTGCTGAAGTCACTGGCTTTGTTGATTCGTGAGGGAAGAAGTGAAGGGTCTTTGAAGAAAGCTGTTACTACTGTTGGACCTGTTTCTGTTGCCATTGATGCTCCACAGCTGGTCAAGTACTCTTGTAATAGTTTAATAAGTACAGAACTCACTCCGTATTTGTGATGAAAAGTTAATGTGTTTTGACAGTTAAATGGCTGTACTAGTTGTACAAGAATAAATTTTATATTAAAATATTTCTTTAAAGAACTATTTAAAAATGAATTTAAATAAACTAACCAGTGAAAATGGACAGTTATTTATAAAATTCTTGGGACTTAGATTTGTCTTATTCTAAATATTAGAGAAATCTAAGTGTTTAGTTATGCATTGTCATGAAAATGCATTGAGTAAGTTTGAGTATAAGAAAATTAGAGAAATTTTATATATACAGTGGACCCCCAGTTTTCGTTATTTTTTCATTCCAGAATGCTGTTCAAGTGCCATTACCAAACGAATTTATTCCCATAAGGAATAATGTAAAGTAGACAAGTCCTTTTAGACCCCCAAAAATACACTTATAAAAGCATTTAAAAAAATACACTTACATAAAAGGGCGAGTTTGGAGCAGGATGAACACTGGGTTTCCACTGTACGTAGTTTACTTGAGATTTATTTAAAAATTTGTATTTAACAGATAATTTATTTTTCTATACATTTTCTGTATTTAACTCATGTTAACTTTGATATATCAGCAGTAGTGAGATGTGTTGGTGGACGGAGATTATTGGAGAAAGAAGCTGAGTTTAAGGTGTTGTACAGGAAATGTTATGAGTGACGCAGTATACAGGCCTGACGCCTCGCCACCCGTCCCCACACCTTAGTCACTCAAGCTTTCAAAAACGCAGTTGCCGTGATGTTACTGCCATGTTTTCCACTACCACTGTTTCAGCGGAATATCATCTCCTCCAATTACTCCAGACCGCTGATCGTATATACAATGGACCCCTGGTTTAATTCGTTCCAGAATGCTGTTCAAGTACCGTTACCAAACGACTTTGTTCCCATAAGGAATAATGTAAATTAGATTAGTCCTTTTAGACCCCCAAAAATACACTTACAAAAGCACTTACAAAAATACACTTACATAATTGTTCGAATTTGGAGCCTAACATAAACCGGGGGTCCACTGTATATAGCTGCCTCTTACCCTCTTGTGTAGGGAAACTAATGTTAAAGCTTTTACTTGCACTCAATATGTATTTGAAGTCGTCCACAAGTATGTATGTTTCTGAAGGTACAGTGGAACCCCGAGTTTCGAACTTAATCCGTTCCAGGAGCTAGTTCTAAACTCAAGACGTTCGAAACTCGAAGCAATATTTCCCATAAGAAATATTGTAAATCCAATTAATTCGTTCCTGCTGTCAGGAGGCATGACAAAATACAGTGGACCCCCGGAAATCGAACATTCTTCGTTCCAGAATGCTGTTCAAGTGCTGTTACCAAACGAATTTATTCCCATAAGGAATAATGTAAATTAGATTAGTCCATTTTAGACCCCCAAAAATACACTTACAAAAGCACTTACAATAATAAACTTGCATAATAGGTCGAGTTGGGAGGCGTTCGATTTCCGGGGGTCCATTGTAGTATTTCACTATGACGCTATTATCAACTCGACAGCTTATTTATCTATCACAATTCATCTAATATGACATAATAAACAATATAAATAACATAAAAACCTGACATACACTATAGAATGAATAAAATATGTATGTCATTTCGAATGTGGTGGCGGACATTCTTGCTCCAGCTATGAAAACATCTTCCCATGCTTTCCTCCTTTAGACGTGTTAGTATAAGAGAAGACGGAGTTTGTAATGCTAACTGCATTAGATCACTTCTTTCATAAGAAAACCATAATGTACAAATGAACAGGTGTACGTACACCATTTACATACCTTGCAGAAGATAGGCAGAGCGGCTTATGCTGTCAGGAGTTTATTTCATTTCGTCATTTTTCTATCGCTTAATCGCTACACTCTTAATGCTACACTTTGTCACTGAACTTAACTGCTTTAAACTCCACAACTTGCGCCTGTGTTGGAGTGCAGGAACACATTAAAATCACTAAGAGTGTGTTATTAGTCTTGAAGATGCCATATTAATAACGATAACAACACAATAATCACTGAGGCACATTAATAATGATAATAATAATACAATAATAATCGCTCTGAGGCGTATAAAACGTTAATATAGACATTTTGCTTAATCCATTTATGATATTTTTTTTCAAAATTATATAATAAACACGCTACGTAACATATAAACATATAAATTAACATAAATATGAGATGTTTTTCCAGTCGGCTTCATGGAGTGAACGTATTCCATTCGTGTGCAGGTTGGTAACAACAACTGGTTTGTTTACAAAACTCGCGAACCTTCTACACTCTCATTCTCTCTTGTTTATTCATTTAATCTTGTTTACTCACCTCTTACTCTACATTAAGACTGTCTCTACCACTGCCTGCCTCTACCACTGCCTGCCTCTACCACTTATTGAACAAGCTCCAAACACAATTAATTAATTGTGAAATGTTTGGATGAGCTCGCAGGGTAATTTTCACTGGAGGATGAACAAAGCTAGACTGACTCACGACGCCTGCTTGGACAGGCGCGCAGGCGCCGAGCGGACAGGTCTGGTATGCACGCGGTTTGAAACACGGGGTATGTTTGATACTCGGGACAAAATTTGTTTGAAAAAGCGTTCAAAACTCGAATCGTTCGATAGTCGAGGCATTCAAAACTCGGGTGTTCCACTGTATATGCTTTTTTTTTTTAAAGATAAGTGTCTGTGTTTCAGTGTTGGCAATGTTTTACTCTAGCAGGAATAGAATAGCAATTAGTAACCTAATTTTCTATTTCATTTTTGTTCATTTGCCGCAGTGAGAGTACACTGCTAAAAACTTAAATTTTGTAAAGGCATTATACTTCAATAGCTAAAGATTTTTTGCCTAGCTGAAGTACCATGTTTTAATTTGACATACAAAATTGGAGCATTGTAATCCATTGTTTTGTTCGTCTGTAACCAAAATTTTGCGTAAATTTGGTTACTTACTAGATAATTAACTTGCAATTGTTATGCAAATTGCTTGGTAGTGTATCAAAAAAGGTCATGCATAGTTGGTAAATATTTCCTTTTTGACTAAACATAAAATTTTTATCCAGGATTATTACATTCATTTCTGGGCATTGAGAATCCCATCTATAAATGTATGTAACTCTTATTCTTTTACTTTTAACAGTACATGTCTAGAAGTATTGGACTGTCCCAATGGACCTTGCGAAGGAGTGTGGAGCTACTATGCTACAAGTTGTAGATTACACAGCTGTCGTTGCATCTTTGGCCACTCCTCCACAAGTTCCGTGGACGTTACTTTTTAATAATTCAAGTTCCTGGTGCGACCTGCGGTTGTGAGGGGGGAGGTGTTGTGGGTTATGCCCGAAATATTTAATTTTTGAGTATATTCCAGTGGGATATTTTTCTTTATTTTTATTATGAATATTAGCATTATTATATGTATGGTAATGCTAATATTTTATTATACATTATTATATTGTGTTTGTTAGGCATTCATAATATGTGATTTACATGTAGTGGGAAACCACTAGTTAGACTACCAGTTACTTGTTCAGGTACTGGCCTGTCCTACTGGCTTGACCTACCTGACGCCAGTTTACCGAACATGGGCACTCGCAGTAGGTTCACACACCCACTCCTGACAAGGAGTAGGTTCTTACACTCACTCCTTAGTAGGTTGAAGTTAACAGCTTCTCTTACTAGAGGAGACAGTTCAGCGTCTCTCTGCTTATAGAGAACGTCACCATTGCTTATTCACTTTGAGAAGCCATTGGACTAGTTATACACTCTCTAAAGTCTACAGACTCTGTGAGATCTGGTCAAATTTTCGTCATAAAGAAGTTCTCATCTGTTTAGAGACTTCTGCTATTCTAGTCAACATTAATTGTCTCAAAAATAGAGACGTTATAACTTTATTGTTCATGTCTATTCTAAAGGCCCCATTCAGTGAAGAATGAAAGCCATGTTAATTTATAAGTTGTGTTTAAGATTTAAGTTTATACAAAATAACTAAAAAAAAGGTATGCAAGAAATACCTTAAGTAAATAACGTGGTCTACGTTATATTAAAACTATATTTTATCAAAGTCTTTTCGATCTCCTCATTGATTTAAATCATATCCTCAGAATAGAGTTCTTATTACGATATTACTGGAGTATAAATTCTTCTTCCCCTAGACTAACATTGCCTATCACAAATAAATAATATCGTAATAGGAAGTACCCTGGCTGGTGTGTGTGGGTAAGTACCCTGGCTGGTGTGTTCTTTCTTGAATTCTATTGTTTTTCTCACTTTCTTTACCAAAGGGCTGGCACTAGGAACTTTCTTTGGGCCCATGGTGGCTTATTTCGCAGTCACAATGAATAAACAAGCACCAAAAACAATGGATTACAGTGGACCCTCGCTATTCGAACACTCCAAAACTCACCCTTTTATGTAAGTTTATTATTGTAAGTGCTTTTATAAGTGTATTTTTGGGGGTCTCAAATGGACTAATCTAATTTACATCATTCCTTATGGGAATAAATTTGTTTGGTAACAGCATTCTGAATGAGGGTGAGTTTTGGAGTGTTCGAATAGCGAGGGTCCACTGTATTACGAAATGTTTTGGAACGCGCGAAGTAATGCTCACTCGACCACTGACAAAGGCAGAGTGAGACACGTAGTGGCGGCATCCTCGGGTGGGTGGATGCGTCTAATATGTACGATTAACGGATCAAGGTCCGATATCCGGAACAAAATTTCTCACAAAAAACAGTTCTAAAACCAAATCGTCCGATAACTGGAGCGTGCGAAAACCGGGGTTCCACTGTACACAACTCGCAACTTAGGAACCTCACTTATAAATATAACTCTTAAAGAGATGCCAGAAAACAGACACCTCTGGACAGTTTTTTTGTGCGACAGAGGTCCAGTGCCAGTAAAAGACAAAGAAGGGAAGTAAGCCCGGATAGGGACTTGGTACCTGAAGTCCTTATGGAGGGGGATTCCCCTTCCAACTAATAACCTCTCCTCCCTCTCCCCTCCTCACATCTTCCATACGCCAACAAGAGTCTTCAGTGAAGGTAAAAGTTATATTAAATGTTCATTTATCTATTTCATTAGTCCTTTATATTTATTTCTCATTGTTTTCTTTATGTAAAACTAGTATAGTTCTCTATAAAATGTATTTTTTGTTAATACTTTTCGGTGTCTGGAATGGATTAATTGAATTTAAATTATTTCTTATGGGAAATATTACTTCAATTTTCGTCTAATTCGGTTTACGTCAGACTTTCTGGAACGAATTAATGACTAGAACCAAGGTTCCACTGTACATGGACATCATCCTCTTTTTCTTCTTAGCACTGTCATTTGCACTTACTCTCTTAGGACCCATGGTTAGAAAAAAGAAATTTGGCAAAATAACTACAGAAAATGCAAGCAAAACACAAAAGAAATGCTTCCATAATGAGGTAAACAGTGCACTGTGCCAGTTGGCTGTGTTCTGAAGCTCCTTGTTATTATGATTAATGATGTAATTAGATTAGTCCATTTCAGACCCTCAAAAATACACTTGTAAAAGCACTTACAAAAATATACTTACATAAAAGGGTGAGTTTTGGAGTGTTCGAATGGCGAGGGTCCACTTTATTATTATTACTATTATTATTATTATTAATTTAGGGAACTGAAGCTTGCTTGCTTATTATTATTATTAATAATATAGGGCACTGGAGCACAGATCCAATTCCCTAGATCAAGAGCCCCTCACCAGCGTCAAGAAACCTTGATCTAGGGAATTGGATTTGTGCTCCAGTTCCTTAAATTAATAATAATACTAATAAAAATAAAGAAGAGCTTCAAAACGCCGCCAACTGGCGCAGTGCACTGTTTACCTCGCCGTGGAAGCATTTCTCGTGTTGTGCTTGCATTTTATGTAGTTATTTTGCCAAAAAAAAAAAATTTAACCGTGGGTTGAGGGGGAAGCTCGCTTGTAACTCGGATTTTGTCTTGTAACTCAGAGCAAAAAATCGATCGAGTGACAGCTCGTTTCTCGAAAAACTCGTATGTTGGGGCACTCATAAGTCGAGGTTCCACTATACAGCTCTTCTTTTTTTAATTTTTGTTAACACACAGGTCATTTCCCTCCGAGGTGAGGTGACCCAAAAAAAAAGAAACACTTTCACCATCATTCACTTTTTACATTTAGTAATAGAGTTATAATTATGGCACATTTTTTTATGTTGCAGGTGTTTCATTGAGAGTATAAATGTTCGAGCTGGGACTGGCACGGTGGAAGATTCAACCACGCAGACTGACCGTCCACCTAGCTCATGTGACTCAAATAATCTCTCCAATGTTGTAACTGAGGTGAGTGTTAGATCAGGAAAGTTTGAAGTGTACCATTACACTGTACTCTTATCATGTAGTGGACTGTTATGATGTTATATAGAATTCCTTGTTAAGAATGTAGAGCAGTAGGGATTATATACCTTAGTGTATAATGGTTTCTAGGGTCAGTGCTGCTGTGTCCTGAGCCTAGACTAGGCTTCACAATTAATAGCCTGATCAACCAGGCTGTTGGTGCTAGTCTTATGCAGTCCATTGTATATAATACAACCTGGTTGACCAGGAGCTACCTGAGGAGCTTGTAATGTTATTAGAACTTGTGGTTTTTAAAAAGAATTTATATAATACAGTATAGATCACATTGAACATCAGAGCGGTCAAAGTAGTGCCAGTTCATCCAGGTAGTAATGGATTTGTAGGCCTGCTGGTCACCATCAGCAGTAGCCTGATTGATCAGATTGATCATCGTGATAATAATCATCTTAAAGATTATCATGATCATCAAGGAATTGCATCTGTCCTTCTCTTCTTTTAATAAGAACTGAATACCTCCTATTCCCCAGATGCTTTAACTAAATGGTTATAACTGGTAAGCCAGTGGAAGGCCTTGGTCAGATGACCAAAAGCTCCAACGGCGGGTCATCATCTAAGACCCGTGTTTCCTGACAAACCCTACCTAACCTAACCCAGATGCAGTATGACCTCCTAAAGATTTTTGGCATGTGTGAGCATATCCTAATAGATAGGAGTGAATAAAGACAAATGGTTTTTGGGACTTGACAACCTCTTGGAGTGTGAGAAGGGTAATATTTTGTGAAGGGATTCAGGGAAACTGGTTAGCTAAACTTGAGTCCTGGAGATGGGAAGTACAATACCTAGACTTTAAGGGAGGGGTTTGGGATATTTGCTGTTTGGAGTGACATTTGAACTGTCGTATCTGTGCGCCTCTGCAAAGACAGTGATATGTGTAAATGATGGTGAAATTTTTTTTCTTTTTTGGGTCACCCTGCCTTGGTGGGAGATGGCCAGTGTGTTAAAAAAAAATAATAAAAATTAGTTTACAAGAGAGAACAGTCTTGTTTCTGCCATGGCATAGCCAAGGAATGGTCACTGTCATACACCAAAGTACCATTCCTCTGGCTGACTGACAAATTCACATAAAACTGTGCACTAATTATACATATTCATACTGAGCTATATATGAATATTTTAACAAAAAATATTATTGCAAGTTATTTTTAATCCTCTTGTGAGTTTTGTAATAAACCCATGTCACCAATACAGGAGGGCCCCGCTGATACAGCAGGTTAGGTTCCGGGCTACTATAGGGCACTTCTCATACAACAGGTTAGGTTCCAGGCTACTGTAGGGCCCTACTTATGCAGCAGGTTAGGTTCTGGGCTTCTGTACATAAGAACATAAGAAAGGAGGAACACTGCAGCAGGCCCACTGGCCTATGCGAGGCAAGTCCAAGTCTCCAATCGGCTTAAGCCAATGCCCCGACCCAGCCAGGTCAGGTTATATTCACTTAAGGAAGGAGCACGGCATCTGACCTAGTAGCACAAGCTAGTCAGGTCCAACTCACACCCACCCACACACACTCATGTATTTATCTAACCTATTTTTAAAACTATACAACGTCCCAGCCCCTATGACGGTACTCGGGAGTTTGTTCCACTCATCCACAACTCTATTTCCAAACCAGTACTTTCTTATATCCTTCCTGAATCTGAACTTTTCCAACTTGAAACCATTGCTGCGAGTCCCACTTATACAGCAGGTTAGGTTCTGGGCTACTGCTGTAAAGTGAAACAACCTTTTTCACTTTCACATTTATATAAAAACCTAATAACACGTTTTCACTGTTGTATATTAAGTAAGCAATACAGGTAGGCCTAAAAATTGTATATACAGTTACACACATTACAAAAAATATTTTCATCCTTAGCTTATAGTGAGTGTTGAATATATTTATTGTAGGAAGACTGAATAAATGAAGAATGGAAATATTTGAAAACTGCTGCATTAGCGAAACGCTGTAAACGAAGCACTGTAAAGCGGGTCCACCTATTCTAACTATTTATTAGAATGGTCAGATTGATAAACCTAGTATATTTTTTTTCTCTAGCACTGCAGCAAATATGCATACTGTATATAACTTTTATAATTTATTTCTTCATAGATGCGCATGTCAGTGCTGCTTGCTCAGGAGTCGGAGGAGCAGGCAAATGCCAAAAGTGATAATGTTGTGGCTGTTGCAGCAGCACCAGTCAAAAAGAAAACAAGTCGGAAACAGTCTCGCGAGAAACAGCAGCATTATGGCTCTAAGGACAGTGTTAAGGTTGTCAATGAACTAGGGGCACAACGGAGTATTGAGGTTAGAGATTCTCTTGCCTTCAATTCTCTTAGTAATTGAGATGTGGTATAAGGATGATTGTTTCTTTGTGTGTATTTTCTACTTATATTTCAAATATTGGGTGCTTTTGTCTGTAATAAGTTACTAAATAGGTTATTCACTGCTATTATTCTTATTCAATATTACCAAGTTTCAGCACTTATTGTTCTAGTATTTGTTCTTTAAAATTATACAAGGTTTACTTAAAGCATTATCACTTCTTATAAATAAAGAGGGAAGGGATTGGAGCACCACTGATAGTGGTGTAAACAAGTGCACTTCATGGTGAGTGACTTTGTGTGCTTCCTTGACTCCGCTTTAGTCTGTCACTCAAAACTTAACTTTTGATTTGAATATATTAATTATTTGATTATTTGATATACCCAGAGTTCATATCAACCTATGTAAAAATTCTATGCACATAAAGGGCCCCAGAATCTGGAATTCATTACGAGTAAATATTAAGATAACCTTGTCTGAAAATCAATTTAAGGCTCTACTCAAAAACCACCTACTCACCCAAAACTAAATAATCATACTATAAACTACTTTCAAAAATGCTCAATATTACTTTCCTATAAGATAATTTCAATTTTTAATAATATGTTACTATTATGTTACCCCCTACTCACCCAAAACTAAATACTCATACTATAAGTTACTGTCAAAAATGCTCAATGTTATTTTCCTTAAGATAATCTCAATTTCATATTACCATTCTCCTAAACACTTGTTACAATCTAATTTCATCATATAATAATTTTAACAGTATAATATCATCATATTGTAATTTGAAAACAAATTTTAACTAGAATAAACTCAATAAATTTCTCTAATATTATGTACATAGTCTATAAGTCACTAGATTAAGCTGCCCCTAATGCCATGGCATGTCAGTGGCTCTCCTTGCACTCAGTTTATATTGTAACTACCAATACCTATGTAATCTGCAATGAAATAAAATTTACTTTACTTTACTTAGTCACAGCCTCCATATTTTCTGTTTTGTGTCTTTTTGCTAAAGGGAACACTTAGGACCATTTCAGTTTCTCATTAATTGTCAAAATAATCATGTGTCTTCATACAGCAAAAACCAAAGGTATATGTATACTTTACCCTGTATAGATATTGCATACCAATATTGTAATGATACCTAATACAGTGGACCCCCGAGTTTCGTAAACCCCGGAAATCGTACATTTATGTAAGTATATTATTGTAAGTGCTTGTGGAAAAGTATTTTTGGGGGTCTGAAATAGACTAACCTACGTGACATTTTTTCTTAAGGGGGTAAATTCGTTCGGTAATGGCACTTGAGCAGACTTCAGGAGTGAAGTTTTTACGAAACTCGGGGGTCCACTGTATAGGGGTTATTTATTCCTACATTTCCTACAGTGGACCCCCGGAGTTCGTCATTAATTCGTTCCAGAATGCTGCTCTAGTGCCGTTACTGAATGAATTTGTTCCCATAAGGAATAATGTAAATTAGATTAGTCCTTTTAGACCCCCAAAAATACACTTACAAAAGTACTTACAAAAATACACTTACATAATTGTTCGAGTTTGGAGCAGTACGAACTCCGGGGGTCCACTGTAGTTTAATATGTATTTCAATAGGCAAATTATGTTCAGAGGTGTTTAGTAAACTATACTATTTTTGTCCTGCAGCCTGTTGACCCAGCAGAAACAAGGAGCCTCTTGGATGAGGACCAATCTGAAGCTGATGCTGGGATGGAGTGTGACAGACTGAGGCACCAAAGCCCGCGAGAGGCCGAGAGCCGCCATGAAATGAGGGTTCCACAGGCTGAGGCAGAGGTCGATGATGACGATGGAGATGAGGGGGAGCAGACACTGGAGAAGAAAAGTGATGACCAAAGAGAGCAATCCATTGTGGTGTTGCCGGACTCGACTACCACAGAGAGTGATGAGAATGACCTGCCACAGGTGGTTTCTCATTCTCCAGTTGTGACACCAAGGAAGGTAATATGCATGCTTGCTTTGCAAGATGTTACAGATATGTTTTTACATCTTAGCTCTCCATATTGTATTTTACTCCTCGTACAGTGCCTGCACTCTGAAGAATGTGTATGAATATTTGCAGTTTGGAGGGGCATCTGAACTGTAGTGTGTGTGTGCCTTTGGCAAGAGTGATGGAGTAATGATGATGAAAGTGCTTCTTTTTCAGGTCACTCTACCTTGGTGGGAGAGAGCCAGTGTATTAGAAGTACATAAATTTACAGTATAGAACTGTAGCTGAATAACCTGTGTGTTCTGATTACTTTCAGAGGTGAAGGGGGTGCCATGATGCTGGTAAAGGGCTCTTTATCTAAGGGATAAGCTACCCTCCCTTTCTACAAATCAAACCAGATTACCCCACCACTCTTCTGTTTTACCCAGAAGGGTGGTGGGGTTCAGTGCTTAACAATGAATAATCATAATATTGCAATTACAGTAGGCTTGACTTATATGGCAAGATAGGTTCCAGGCTACCGCCGGAAAGCAGAATGCCATTTTTTTCCACTTATAATGCATATAAATGCCAGATAACAGGTTTACACTAACATATATTAAATTAGCAATAGAACTAGGCATTAAAAAACAATAAAAAGTAAAATACACACACAGTATACTCATTACTTACCTCAAAATATTTGTAGTCTTAATGTAGGGTGAGAGGTGAGTAGTATTTATTGTAAGAAGTCATGTGTGGTAGGTATGGTAGCCCTCCTGGCCAACCCATCCACTATGACATTTAAAGCCCCCTAGAGCGATAAAATGTATATACAGTACACTCATTACTTACCTTAAAAATATTTGTATGGAATAGGAGGTAGGTTATTGAAAGTGGTGAAAAGTTTTTACGAGGATAGTGAGGCACAGGTTAGAGTATGTATGTGAGAGGGAGATTATTTCCCAGTAAAAGTAGGCCTTTGACAGGGATTTGTGATGTCACCATGGTTGTTTAATATATTTATAGATGGAGTTGTAAGAGAAGTGAATGCTCGGGTGTTGGCAAGAGGTGTGGGGTTAAAAGATAAAGAATCTAACACAAAATGGGAGTTGTCACAGTTGCTCTTTGCTGATGACACATTGCTTTTGGGGGATTCTGAAGAGAAGTTGCAGAGGTTGGTGGATGAGTTTGGTAGGGTATGTAAAAGAAGGAAATTAAAAGTGAATATAGGAAAGAGTAAGGTGATGAGGATAACAAAAAAATTAGATAACGGAAGATTGGATATCAGATTGGAGGGAGAGAGTATGGAGGAGGTGAATGTGTTCAGATATTTGGGAGTGGATATGTCAGCAGATGGGTATACGAAGGATGAGGTGAATCATAGAATTAACGAGGGGAAAAAGGTGAGTGGTGCACTGAGGAGCTTGTGGAGACAGAACTTTATCCATGAAAGCAAAGAGGGGAATGTATGAGAGTATAGTTATACCAACACTCTTGTATGGGTGTGAGACATGGGTTGTGAAGGTTGCAACAAGGAGAAAGCTGGAGGCAGTGGAGATGTCGTGTCTGAGGGCAATGTGTGGTGTGAATATAATGCAGAGAATCTGTAGTTTGGAGATTAGGAGGAGGTGTGGGATTACCAAAACTATTAGCCAGAGAGCTGAGGAGGGGTTGTTGAGATGGTTTGGACATATAGAAAGGATGGAGCAAAATAGAATGACTTCGAGAGTGTATAAATCTGTAGTAGAGGGAAGGCGGGGTAGAGGTCGGCCTAGAAAAGGTTGGAGGGAGGGGGTTAAGGAGGTTTTGTGTGCGAGAGGCTTGGATTTCCAGCAAGCATGCGTGAGCATGTTAGATAGGAGCGAATGGAGACAAATGGTTTTTAGGACTTGACGTGCTGTTGGAGTGTAGGCAAGGTAACATTTATGAAGGGTTTCAGGGAAACCGGCAGGCTGGACTTGATTCCTGGAGATGGGAAGTACAGTGCCGGCACTCTGAAGGAGGGGTGTTAATGTTGCAGTTTTGTAGCTGTAGTGTAAGCATGCCTCTGGCAAGACAGTGATGGAGTGAATGATGAAAGTTTTTCTTTGTCGGGCCACCCTGCCTTAGTGGGAAATGGCCGATGTGCTAATAAAAAAAAAAAATTATTGTAGGGTGAGAGGTGAGTAAACAGTATAAAAACGAATAAACGAGAGAGAGAGAGAGAGAGAGAGAGAGAGAGAGAGAACAAGTAAATGAGTGAGAACAGAGCTGCAGAGTATGTAAACAAACAGACGAACACGTCTGGTTATGGTTGATACACTTTCATTTCTATGTCTATGAATCTTATACCATAATATACTTTTCATTGTGTACAAGTTGTCTCCACGTTTGTACAGTAGAATAAATAAAGAGCAACATTCCCATTCTCATGTAACACACCATTTTTAGAAGGAATAATGCTCTGAGTGAAGGCATACGAAAGGAATAATTTTCTAGTTACCCTTAGTAATACTATTTTGTACACATTTTCTTTGGTGTTGAACTAGAGAAAACATTATTCTTTCCAACACTCTGACAAGATGACTGGAAAAACATCTCATATTTATGTTAATTTATTTTACTGTGTCGTGTATTTATCATGTTTATATGTTATGTAGCGTGTTTATTATATAATTTTGAAAAAAATGTCGTAGATGGAATAATCAAAATGTCTATATTAACGTAATATATGACATTTAATGCACCTCAGAGTGATTATTACTGGGTTATTATTATTATCATTATTAATATGGTATCTTCAAGACTAATAAGATGCTCTTAGTGATTTTAATGTGTACCTGCATGCCAGCACAGTGTGTAAGTTTATTTAGGTACAGGTACATATAAGTATAATTATCAAAGTAGTACAGTGGTACCCCGACTTACGATATTTTTTCATTCCAGAATGCTGTTCAAGTGCCATTACCAAACGAATTTATCTCCATAAGAAATGATGTAAAATAGACTAGTCCTTTTAGACCCCCAAAATTACACTTACAAAAGCATTTAAAAAAATAAACTTACATAAAAGGGTGTGTTTGGGGACCATCGTAAGTCGGGGTACCACTGTATATATAAAATATGAAATAACTTTAAAATACTTGAAATCTTGGAAAGTTTCCAGACATAATGGAGAGTTGAGCTCACGGAGAATGTAAACAAACCGGGTGGCCTGCGGTGACCATATTAGAAAGTCGGGGGGAGCCATATAGAGAGTTTTGGTCATAATTTGAAATGTCCATATTAGTGGAATGCCATAAGGTGAAATGCCATAAAGTGGGGCCCTACTGTAGTTATAAATTTTTAACATAGTACGTATATAGGCTACAACCTTTAAAATAATATACTACTGTGCATACAGAATTTTAGTAAATTAAATGTTAATTACACTCAGTGGCCACTTTATTAGGTACACCTGCTCGCTAAAACAAATATTTAATCGGCCAATTGTGTGGCAGCACCTCAATGCCTAAAAGCATGCATACATGGTCAGGAGATTCAGTTGTTCAGACCAAACACCAAAATGGGATAGAAATGTGATCTAAGTGACTTTGACAATGGAATGATTGTTAGTGCCAGTCAGACGAGGTGGTTTGAGTACGTATCTCAGAAACTGCTGGTCTCCTGGGATTTTCACACTCAACAGTCTCTAGAGTTTACAGAGAAAAGTGTGAAAAATACTCTTGAATGTGCAGCTGCCAAATATGCAGCAACTGCTTGATGCTATTATGTCAACATGGACCAGAATCTCTAAGGAATATTTCTGGCACCTTGTTGAATCTATGCCACAAAGAATTGAGGCTGCTCTGAAAGCAAAGGGAGGTCATACCGCCCAATACGAAAAGGGTGTACCTAATTAGGTGGCCACTAAGTGTATTTCTTTTTTAAATACAGGGTGTTTTAGCATTATAGCATACTAGATTAATGTAATAAGTTTATATTATACTGCATAATGCAGTTTCTTTGATAAAATTAATGTTATTTCCTTTTATAGACCCCATGGACTGGTCGAAATGGTACTTCATCAGATGTATCGGTTCCCGCTTCCCCAGGTGGAGGAGCGTCCAATGTCAATCATCAGAGTGATTCCGTTTCTCTTCCTGGAACACCCTTAAGCAATGCCTCAGCTGTTAGTAGGTCTTCAGATGCATCAGTGAGCTCTGCCTCGTCAACACGCGCTCTTCTCTCTCATCCGATGGATAGTTCACCGGCTAGTGTCGTGTAAATCTTTTATAACTCATTTTGTGTATAACAATCTGAATTTTAAGAGTAGACTTTAATCCAAATATATAACAATGTAACACCTGGTGTTACATTTAATTTTGCATTTTAAATGCTACATAAACATTTAGAGGTGTGAATAAATTTTCAGGTTAAAAATTACTTTAATTTTTTTTATCTAAGATGGTTATTCTTCAATATTTATTGTCTTATACTTGCTTTGTTCAGTATAGTATAATCAGAAGGCAGAGCCATACCTTCTGAAATTTGTAAAAAATATATGAAAAGTAAAATACAAAGGATATTTAATGTTTAACCCCTTAACTGTCCGTGCCGTAGTACCACGAGTTTGAAGTCTCTGTCTGTGCCGTAAGTAAGTAAGTTTATTCAGGTATACACAAATACAGTTACATACATTATCATACATAGCAGCATATGTGTAGAGACCTAGGATAACCCAAAAAAGTCAGTGACTTACATCATAAGCTCGGCTCACTCAGATAAGCTGTGATCTGTAAATTTGGGTTTAGATATGAGGGAATGGGTTGATACAGTAAGTGTGCACCATATAAAAATAATCCTAACCCATGCAGTGCATAATGTGAAAAAACTGCGCCTGTGTTTTTGGTTTAAAATAGTGGCCTTGCAGTGTATTTTTGGATGGCTTTTATGCTTATATTCTCAATTTCTTGGTATAATTTGATAGAATGGAGGATATATTACAGAAATAGAGGTAATTTTGATTGGTTTCAAGACTGGAAGTAGCTTGAAATTGAGCTCAAATTAGTGGAAATATTCGATGTTTGCCGATATTCAAGAGTAAACAAATCACGTCACTTGTCCAATACGCGTTGAACTGGTTGGTCTAATATGCATTCACAAATGTGCTATTATTTATACAGTTGCTACAATAATGCATAACAGTAAATCTTCGTTTTTGTGTGAATAAAAAATCAAAATGGAATTTGTGTGTAAAGTCTGGGAACATAACTAATGAATATAGGAAATGTTATTTTAATGCCAGGAATGCCTGCATTGTTTATTCTGGACCCTATTTTGAAATTTGTGTGAAATTGGCCAAATTACCAGTTTCTGATCACTTTATTGGGTAGTCGAAACAGTTGATTGGGCAGTTTCTTGTGCTCAGTCGATAAAATGGAAGACATGCTAGCAAAATAGCTATGAAATTGGTTAACTGGAACAATGTAATTGGCCTAAAATAGGACTCAGTGAGCAAAATCGCTGATGTGTGAATATTGCTGACACAGCAAAATTTGCAAGTGTAATTTCGTCAAGTTTTACATAAACTTTCTTACGGTTTTAGTCCCTTCTGATAAAGATTCTCTACCATTTCATAAGAAAAAATAATTTTTGTTTTTTTTAAATTCTTGGACACTGGACAGTTTTTAGATCTGGGGTCTGGACACTCAAGTGGTTAAGGATAATGTTTTTGAAACTGAGGAAGAAATGTCCGAGATATTAATCAATGTACAGTGGACCCCCGAGTTACGATCATAATTCATTCCAGAAGGCTGCTCAAGTGCCATTACCGAACGAATTTTCTCCCTTAAGAAATAATGTCAAGTAGGTTAGTCCATTTCAGACCCCCAAAAATACACTTACAAAAGCACTTACAATATTTCACTTACATAATTGTACGATTTCCGAGGTGATCGTAACTCGGGGGTCCACTGTATTTATTAAAGAAAATGCCTTAAATAACTTTAACCCTAAACATTGAAATAAATTTTAACTTTTTAAAGAAAGATAAACATCAGGAGAGCAAAGCTATGTAAAACAGCTGTTTGCAGATTGGCTTTAGATCGGCAAAATTCTGTGTATCCAATAGTTTTTTAGAAAAACACTCGAAAAAGAAATTTTTTATATATTAACAGAGTGCAGACACTGTATTCTTCCCATCTCCAGGACTCAAGTCCAGCCTGACGGTTTCCCTGACTCCCTTCATAATGTGATATTGTAAGATCCTTGAGAACAGCTTACTTAGTGAGATTAGTCCCCCTTTCAGTATTCATGACAAGATCTTGGTTAGCTTTATTGTTTCTTCCGCATCCAGCTACTCCACTTTTGTCACTGCTGCGTTCCAGTACCCTGAGGTTGCCCTTGTTCAGCTGTAAATACCTTCAGGTGAGTGCGTTAAGTACAGCATTAGGCACAATCAGAATTGCAACATATTATGCACTACATTGTATAGTAATTGGAAGGGCTCCAGAAGACCTGAGGTTGGTTTCTTTAGATATTGAATCACTCTACCCGGCTATACCACAAGTCGAAGCGGCAAAAATAGTAGCAAGTTTCTACCAAGAGAATTTTTATATACATACTGTATATGAAAAAAGACAAAATTTCAACAAATATATATATATATATATATATATATATATATATATATATATATATATATATATATATATATATATATATATATATATATATATATATATATATATATATATATATATATATATATATATATTATATATATATATATATATATATATATATATATATATATATATATATATATATATATATATATATATATATATATATATATATATATATATATATATATATATATATATATATATATATATATATATATTTTATATATATTATATATATATATATATATATATATATATATATATATATATATATATATATATATATATATATATATATATATATATATATATATATATTTTATATATATATTATATATATATATATATATATATATATATATATTTTATATATATATATATATATATATATATATATATATATATATACTGTAGCTAATGCATTTGGAATGTCTTAACAGAAAGTGGAACTGCATTTGGTAAACAAGGTTATGGGTGTATATTATACTCTAATTTCCTTTATACACTGTTTTTATAAATTGATGTTTAGACAGTCTCCATGCACTTAGCACCACTGTATAGTGAATAGTTGGTGTTTTTCTGACTCTTGGTTGATACACTTTTAAGACTTCAGTTCTGATATTCACAGTATTATATGACAGATTTTTTTTTATTGTGTAGTAGTACAGTATTGTCTGAAATTGCTAATTTTTAAGGTTGCAAAGATGTTCTTTGTTGGATTTGAATATTAAAAGAAATAAACATTGAGCTAAAGCCATTTGTGCAAAAGTGTGCATCAAAGAATATAATCATAATGCAGTACATTATATGAATTCTGGTGATTTCCTTCAAAGGCTCTTGATTCAAGGAAATTGAGCCTTTTCCTTTCTTGGATCTAACCTGATTACTTCCCATTACCTGAGAGCTGTATTACCCCTATGGGTTTAGCACTTCCCAATGAATATATAATAAGCCTGTAATTATAAGTATAATGTAAGACTTAGTCTATTCCCTGTATGATAATTGAACCCTTGATTTAACTGACAAGTAGGGGAAAGTGGTGGCTGGTAAAGGTGGTTGTTGTGGATAAATAACAGTTTTGCAGTGATCATAACAATAATGGGAACAATTTTGTAACCACCAGACTTAGTTTTTTCTGAATCATTTGGCCCATCAGATTTTGTTTAATACAATATTTTTGAAGTCCATTAAATTGAGAGAATTGTGTTTACGTTCTTTTAGTCCATGGAAGAATTACTGCAAGATATCTTCTGCTGGTTTGACCATGTTTATACACTTGATGAAGGGCTCATGATCCAGGGAACTGGGGCTGTTTCCCTTAGATTAAATTGGGTTACTTTAATTCCTGAGGTGCTGTTTAACCGGTATAGTTCAGCTGTTCCCCATAATTATAGATCTTGCTTAGTGTGTATGTGCACTGTCTGATAATATATATTTTTTTAAAAACATCTCGTAAATTATTTACCCATTGAACTCTATTATTGAAATGGTTTAAACCCATGAGGGTCATTAAGTGATGCTAGTGCACTAAAAATCTTTATGCTTTCATGTTTGTAATAATATTGGTAGAATTACCGACAATATGTTAAGTAAAAGGACACAAATGCAACTAATGTGACATTTTATTGTGGCAACGTTTCGCTCTCCAGGAGCTTTCTCAAGCCGTTACAAGCGATACATGGACACAGTGGGCTATTATATACTCTCAAAGTGAGGTGAAATACTAGCGGTGGTCGAGGTAGTAGTGATATAAGTAGTAGTAGTAGTAATACAATAAGGTAGAACAATCAATATGCACATGAGTAAAAGGTGATAAAACAAATACAGTGGTCCCTCGGTTTTCGTGCATCTCCAAACTCGAACATTTATGTAAGTGTATTTTCGTAAGTGCTGTTGCAAGTGTATTTTTGGGGGTCTGAAATAGACTAACCTACGTGACATTATTTCTTAAGGAAGTAAATTCGTTCGGTAATGGCACTTGAGCAGCATTCTGGAACGAATTTTCGGCGAAAACCGAGGGACCACTGTACTTGGGTAGTATAACAATAGGTTAGACAAATATTTTTGCTGGAGGTTGAAATATAGAAGGCCTGTAGGAGTGTTCCACATCTACGATGTGCTTGTGTTGAATTAGCAGGAGAGACTATGTGATGGTATGGTTAACTGTTTTCAGGAGGATTCTTGCTAAGACTTCAGAGATGGTGAAGCTGCCTTTGTTTTGTTTAATTGTGTTAGAAACAGAGATAAGTGCTGATTCAAGGCATTTGCGTCTACGGAAATTAGTTTCTTTGATTACTAGTCGGGCATCTTTGAATTTCATGAGATGATTGTTGGAATTTCGGTGTTGTACGCAGGCGTTGTTCAGGTTATCGTTTCTGCATGCATTAATGTGTTCATTGATGCGTGTTTCGAGGTTTCTTGCTGTTTCTCCTACATAAATTCTGTCGCAGCCTCTACAGGGTATAGTGTAGACCCCTGCGTTGACTGGTTCATGGTGCTTGGATTTAGTCCTGGTTAGATCCTTAATAGAAGTACTGGAAGCAATGGCGACTCTAGTGTTAGCTTGTGCAAATACTTTAGAAATGTTGGATGCAACCTGGCTGTTGGGAAGAATTATAACTTTGTTTGGAGTGGTGTTGACACGTGGAGAATTAATGATCTGAAGAGCTCTTTTCTTGCAATCTTTGATGAAAAAGGAAGGAAAATGTAAATCAGTGAAGGTTTGGTGAATGTATGTACATTCCTCGTCAAAAAACTCAGGACTACAAATTCGGTAAGCTCTTAGGAAGAATCCGATGATGATGCCTCTTTTGGTCTTAGTATCTTGACTGGAATAGAAGTGTGTGAGATCATTTTTATTTGTAGGTTTCGTAAACTTGAAATCTTAGGTTGTTATCTACTAGACGTCCTCATCCACAAAGTAGATAACAACCTAAGATTTCAAGTTTACGAAACTACAAATAAAATGATCTCACACACTTTTATTCCAGTCAAGATACTAAG
Organism: Cherax destructor; assembly: GCA_009830355.1. Classification (NCBI taxonomy): domain Eukaryota; kingdom Metazoa; phylum Arthropoda; class Malacostraca; order Decapoda; family Parastacidae; genus Cherax; species Cherax destructor. The sequence continues at coordinate 157,225 of WNWK01002929.1, forward strand.
ACAAAGAGGCATCATCATCGATTCTTCCTAAGAGCTTACCGAATTGTAGTCCTGAGTTTCTTGACGAGGAATGTACATACATTCACCAAACCTTCACTGTTACATTTTCCTTCCTTTTTATCAAGATGCAAGAAAAGAGCTCTTCAGATCAAATTTTCCACGGTCAACACCACTCCAAACAAGTTATAATTCTTCCCAACAGCCAGGTTGCATCCAACATTTCTAAAGTATTTGCACAAGCTAACACTAGAGTGCCATTGCTCCAGTACTTCTATAAGGATCAACCAGGACTAAATCAGCCATGAACCAGTCAACGAGGGTCACACTATGCCCTGTAGAGGCTGCGACGAATTTATGTGGAGAACAGCAAGAAACCTCGAGCACGATCAATGAACACATTATGCTCGAAACGATAACCTGAACAACGCCTGCGTACACCGAAATTCACAATCATCTCATGATTCAAGACGCCCGACTGTAATCAAGAAACAATTTCGTAGACGCAAATGCCTGAATCAGCACTATCTCTGTTTCTAACACAATTAAACAAACAAGGCAGCTTCACCATCTCTGAAGTCTTAGCAAGAATCCCCCTGAAAACAGTTAACCATACCATCACATAGTCTCTCTGCTAATTCAACACAAGCACATCGTAGATGTGAACACTCCTACAGGCCTTCTATATTTCAACCTCCAGCAAAATATTTGTCTAACCTATTGTTATACTACCCAAGTATTTGTTTTATCACCTTTACTCATGTGCATATTGATTGTTCTACCTATTGTATACTACTACTACTACTACTACTTATATCACTACTACTCGACCACCACTAGTATTCACCTCACTTGAAGTATAATAGCCCACTGTGTCCATGTATGCTGTAACGGCTTGAGAAAGCTCCTGGAGAGCGAAACGTTGCCACAATAAAATGTCACATTAGTTGCATTTGTGTCCTTTTACTTTCATGTTTATTTGTTCTTTTCAAGGGATTCTGGTAAAGGGATCTTAATGTAAAGAATTAGAACTAGCCTACCTTCCCTTGGATCAGACCTGATTACCCTTACAGGTTTAGTGCTTCCAGTTGAGTATAATATGCGAGGTTTGCCTGGTTGTCACAACCAAGCAGCAAGTGTCCATTGAGTGTGGCAGCTATAGTATTTTGTTGCAACTCTTACTGATTTGTTTTGTTTTGTTTTTGTTGTGTTAGACTTCAGAACTTCATTTCTGCCTTACCTTACTTCCTGATTGCCCTTTGCATCCAGTATGTATCACGTTTCTCTGTTATGCGGTGCTGAATGACCATCTCAGTTTTCATGATTATTAATAATTAAAAGTTGTTGATAGCTACATTTTTTCCAAATTACATAACGCATGATAAATTCTGTAATATTCAAAGCCCTTACTATTAAGGAAAATTCTCATTTGCAATGTATATAGTAAACACAATAAATAATGCATAAAAATTGTATTTGTTACATTTACAAAATAGTAGTCATAAATAAGTATTCAGACATTATCTTTCCAACAAGGTAAATAACAAAACTTGTATCATAGTAATATAACAGGTAAATTATTTTACAAAGTCAGTACGTACTTATAATACGATGAAGGAATTGTATGGACCACAGGCACGAGGTGAGTACATGACACCTGTGATAACATTAAAAGAATTCCATTCATTGTTCTTACCAAGGCGGTGATGCTGGCAGTTTGTGGCCCTTACATTTCCTCCCTCCACATAAGAGTATTGTTACATTCATGACTGTATGAAATTTTAGTTCCTACTGATAGGAATGTAATGTCATAGGAACAAATGTTATCTGGCATTGTTCTGCACAATATGATTTGGGGTCTATCACAATGTAGCCACACTAGGACTCTGGCATGGCTTAGGGAAGTTGTCAATGTGAGTTCATACTTAGTTCCAGTGAGGTTGAATGTTTGTAAAATGTTACTTTATTCAAATCATTGAAAAACCTAAAAACTCAAGTTGATGCTTATTTGGGCATGTAGCTAAGATAATAATGAAAATATTTCTGTCTCTAATTGCCTGAAGATCTTTGGATTTGAAACAAATATCTGGAGTCATACCATCACCCCAGACTTGTTGAAGGGATCATGGCCTAGTTGAAATGGTTATTATACCTTAGCTGTATGACCCCTGTGGTTTAGCGCTTCTCTTTGATTATAATAATATTATACCTTAAATCTCTTACAAAGCTAGGGGTTAGTTTTTTCTGACAAGGCAAACATAGGATTCAAACAATATTAGTCAACAATCCAAATCCTGCTAGTCACATATGTATGCATAATACTGTATATTAGGAGGATGTACAGACATTCCTATTTACCTACATATCCTTATGATGTGTTGTGTTTCCTTGGTTTATCTGTTAGCCTGTGTGATGGGATTCATTAACCCAGTCTTATAAGTCGAGACTTAAAATTTTCAGTGGCTTAAGGGTGTTGGTTGCCACAGTAACTGTAATACCATCCCACTGTAGCTTGTACATTCCTCACATTATGTTGCATTGTTTCTTGAAAGGATGTAGCAGTACTTACATTTGTAAGCAATACCCAGCTTTGCATTGTAAGTCTTCCTTATAAAATATTTTAGTAGGCATCCCCCTTCAATTATTATTATAATCAAAAGAAGTGCTAAACCACATCCCACTTCAAGGAAAGTGTCTTGATGTTTTAGCTGCTGTAACCTGAAAAATTGGGCTAAGCTGCCTGTCCATGGGTTATACATGATTAACTTCCAGTCCCAGGCACTGTATGACCCCCCTGCCCTTTAAGGGGGGAAGGGGCCTTGATGCCAAGGAAGAGCTCTTGGTCCAACGAGTTGAAGTTATTCTCACCATTGGATTAAACCTGATTACCTCCCATATAGGTTTAGCATTTCCTTGTGTATAACCACTGCAGGTTTAACACTTCCCTATAAAAATACTTAGCAACCTGCCTTGACATTCCCAGTCCAGTGTCATTTTGTCTTGCTTATTTAACATGTTTCTAGCACATAGCTGATCTTCATATCCTTGGAAATCTTTGAAAAAAAAAAAAAAAAATGGTACTGATCAGTGTCAAAAGGCCTTAAATTAATCTTGACCTGCTGACATAGTTTATTGAACAACTATTCACCTGTTTGTGATCCCTTATATTTTTGCAAGGTTTCCTTAATATGATCAATGGTAGCTACTATGCATGTGTACCACTTCACTCGCCCCCATCCCCCCACCCACTGAAGCTTGTGCATCTATGCTTGGAGATTATTTACACACAATATTGGTAAAACTTATTTCCAATATATTACATTTCAATAACAATTAGCCGCGCTGTATGACCCCTGTGGTTTAGCGCTTCTTTTTTTATTATAATAATCAATAACAATTAAAATTACACTTGACTGACTACAATCTAATCAAAGGAAACTGTATTCAATAAAAAACTAAAACCTGTTAAATCAAAATCATCCTGATATTAAACATGACAGTTATACGGTTTTCTTAAATAAAAATTACATACAGTACATGTAGCTTTGCTGACAGCGCTGTGTGACCCTGGTGGGTTTAGCACTTAGTTTTGAGTATCATAATAATCTGCTTTGCTGAATTTAATGATTACTAAAAGGCATTTCCAATATTTAGTACACATTCCTATGCATTATTCTTATTTGGAATTTTCTTATTCATAAAAATTTTACATCTGGGAGGGCCAGTTTGAATTTTCTGACCCTTATTGGTATGGCAACTTCCTTTAACATATTACTGTGTATTACATTTATGGGAAACTGCTAAACCATAGGGGTCATACAGCATCTAGGGAATAAGAAGCAATCAGGTTTGATTAGCTAAATCAGAAACCCCTCGACAGGGTCAGGGAACCTCCCTCGAGGGGTATGTAATAATAATACTGTAAATTAGAGCTAGGGAGAAGAGAATTGTTAGAGAAAAAATGTAGCTTTTCAAATTTAAGTTTATGATCTTTATTATTTGAAAACAATACTTCATTACATGTAGACTATATTGTTTTTGTACCGCATAAAAAGAAATAAAAAAAATTGAAATTTAAAATAATCAGAGAAACCCTTTCCTTCCCTGGATCAAACCTGACTATTGCATTCTCTTAGCGCTGTATGACCTCTATGAATTTGGCGCTTACGAAACTACTACTGCTGTAATGGGAAGCATTAAGAAATATTAAACGGAGAAATAGTTAAAGTAAATGCAGTGAATAAATGAAAGGTTTTTAACTATAAAAATGTAAAAGAAAAAACCTAATAATGGCATAATACCCTGAGAACACCAAATAAAAAAGTTCTAACTACATTGCCAATGAACTGGAGTGGTATGAAGATATAGCAAAGAACCTTATACAATGTTTCACCCACTAGTCCCTACAAAGAAAATTATGTTTGGGGCAGTGCTAAACTCATTGGGGTCATAAAGTGCCTGGGAAAACAGGAGGCATTCAGGTTCGATCCAAGGAAATGACAAATCCAATCCCTAGGATCAGGAACCCCTCACCAGCATTGTAAAACCTCTCTTGAGGGGTTCAAGGGAAATGCATTGATGCTGGTGAAGGACTCCTGATCCAAGGAACTAAATATACTCTCCCTTTGAATCGAATCTGATTCCCCCCCCACCCCCACCATTCCCCAGGCACTGTGTAACCCCGAGGAGTTTAGTGCTCTCCACAAGTGTAATGACACTTCACTTGCTAGTGGCTAACAAAACCCCAGTGGGTGACACCTTGTATAAACAAGTTTTTTCTTTCCTCTCTCTCAACACCACCATGTGTTGATTACAGCCATATATCACAAGAATGAGAGGTATCAAATACATACAGACTTTCAACACTCAGTTATCTTTACCTCATAAAATGATCACAATTACTCCATATCATTCAAACATAACTTCATTAATTACTATGAACATTAAACTGATATGCTTTATACCTCTAATCTCACTCTCCCTAAATCTAATGCATATGATTCTATCAAAATTTGAAGCATGAAAAGAAAATTCCTTTTGTCACAAATAACACCATGTTCAATTCAATCATATTTTTTAATGTCTTTCTATCTAATTCTCAGCCACACCTCAATACAGTATATCTTATGTTTGAATTTGGCACAGACACTACATGGCTTTATCATCTTTTAACTATTTTCTCTCTCTACATGTCAGCCTGACTGATGGAAGACAGAGCCACAATTAGCAGACGGAGTCTTGAACCTCCATTCCTTGCATTGAATGACACCCATGGATTTACCATACGGGTTTAGCAATTCCACATGAATATATCATTTTGGTTGTTTTAAAAGTACCACACAAAGTTTGGAATCCATACCTAACTTTACCTAATCATATTTACCAAGGCCCTTGGAGCAGTGCCAATTATTTTGTATAACAGCAAGCACTACAGCAAAATATCAACCATAAAACAGTTTTCAGAAATTTTATGAATGACTAAAATGAACCTTACATTATTGTAATCGCCAAAAATATCTCGTATATTATTCAATAGTTTAAATTGGTTTAGCCCTTAGTTATGATTATAAAAATAATAAGTAAATCAGCTTCTAATGCCCCTAAATCAAATTTGTAAAAGAAGTTCAGACCCATTAAGCATCCCATAATACTCCACTATGGACGGTATATATATATATATAGCGCTTACTGCAATAGTGTCTCATCCAATACAGCTGCTGGTATTATAAATTGACATGGAAAATAGCTTACATACACAAAGTTTCATTAGGCAAGTTTAAGGCATTGTCAATTATACCACACATTATTTGTACTGATAACTTACCCTTGTGATGAGAATCACATGCAGCTGAAACATGGTCCACTGTTGAGATTCAAATCTTCCTAAAGGAAAATTCTTGTACCTAAGTGAAAGACCTCTGCAGAAGTTAGGCTATCCCTTAACAAAGGCAAGAATCACAGAAATCTTAAATAATGATTCTTTGGAAGAGAGATCTTAATGTTACTACACCTATGATTGAGCCATATCCCCATGGCATTCTATAACTTTTGACGCTTTATGACTGCTCAAAGAACAAGTCGGGATTAGCGGATGGAGGATCAAGCATCTATCACTCCTTGTGCTAAACTATCCATGGGTTAAGTGCTTCCCCATGAATATAATACAATATAATTCTTGAGCAGATGCAAGCAAAACCTTAATAAAAAATAGTAAAACTCTGCTAGGGCATCAACTACCACCACAAGCTCTAAAATTTGCATTTCACTTAATGCTTGTAATAGTGTCACATCCTCATCTATTTTAAAACTTAAATGGTTTGTACCAGTTTACTTACAAAATAAACCAAATTTGTGAAGGGTTGCTTGATTCCTTTCCATGTACATAATATGTGAAATTCTTGACTTTCTGTTTTTCTGTCACATGATAGACTAGAGTTGGTGAGGAGTTGCCCCGACTCAGAAGTCATTGTCATTGCAATTGTCGTCCATCTTGAAACAACGTGTAATTTCTTCACCTTTATCCACAGAATACTTTAAGTCTACATTTAGAAAACGATGATTTATGAGATCCTGTGTTATACTAAGTTCTCCTTTAACTTGTGTATCTTGCTGCAAGGATACTGTGGCAAGTGGTAAGACTGTATTTTGCCAGTGGGTATCCTCATTATCTGGAGATGTTGATAACTTTAATCCTCCAGGGAACCAAACATCGAACCATAATACCATGCTGTTTAGCCGTCGTGAACCCATACTAAACAAGGTGAAAGATCGAGACATGCTACGCAGATCCTCAGCAGTAATTGTCATGAGATTTAAGTCACACACTGGGGTCGGCAAGCTTAATACATCTTCCTGAGCTACCATATGTACATGAACAACATCTGGAGAAAGAACATATAGTTAAAATACATCTTAAAAATATATTAGGATTAGGTGATATAAACAACATTTGACATAAAAATGGCAAGCTAAAAACAGACTAATAAGGTATATAAAATCCAGATGAGAACAAAATCTGAACTGATCTGTAGTAATTAAAATAATAAACAGCACTCTTAAATATCATGGCTTAAAACAAAAGGTAGAGTTTCTTAATAAGATAACAGAAATGTTAATTTCTATAGAACACTGATGCTGCAAAGTAATGGGGAAATCTAAAACAGCCAATGGAACTTTAGTTTTCCTTACACACAGAGCTGGTAGTACTGCACTGACTACCATGAGACTTAAACAAGATAATCATTGTAGGTAAAAGACATGTACTCACCCATGACCACAACACAAGACACAGATCACTTTTTGATATACCCCGTGTTCATATCAACCTATGTAAAAATTCTATGCACATAAAGGGCCCCAGAATCTGGAATTCATTACCAGTAAATATTAAGATAATCTTGTCTGAAAATCAATTTAAGACAACTCAAAAACCACCTACTCACACAAAACTAAATTTTTTTTTTTTTTTTTTCAACAAGTCGGCCGTCTCCCACCGAGGCAGGGTGACCCAAAAAGAAAGAAAATCCCCAAAAAGAAAAAACTTTCATCATCATTCAACACTTTCACAACACTCATACATAATCACTGTCTTTGCAGAGGAGCTCAGATACTACAGCTGAGAAAAGTCCCTCCCAGCTGTCACTATCTCAGACCCCTCCTTTAAAGTGCAGGCATTGTACTTCCCATTTCCAGGACTCAAGTCCAACTAAATCAATTAACTGGTTTCCCTGAATCCCTTCACACAATGTTACCCTGCTCACACTCCAACAGATCGTCATGTCCCAAAAACCATTCGTCTCCATTCACTCCTATCTAACACGCTCACACATGCTTGCTGGAAGTCCAAGCCCCTCGCCCACAAAACCTCCTTTACCCCTTCCCTCCAACCTTTTCTAGGACGACCCCTACCCCGCCTTCCTTCCCCTACAGATTTATACGCTCTCCAAGTCATTCTACTTTGATCCATTCTCTCTAAATGACCAAACCACCTCAACAACCCCTCTTCAGCCCTCTGACAAATACTTTTAGTAACTCCACACCTTCTCCTAATTTCCACATTCCGAATTTTCTGCATAATATTTACACCACACATTGCCCTTAGACAGGACATCTCCACTGCCTCCAGCCTCCTCCTCGCTGCAGCATTTGCAACCCATGCTTCACACCCATATAAGAGTGTTGGTACCACTATACTTTCGTACATTCCCTTCTTTGCCTCCATGGATAACGTTTTTTGTCTCCACAGATACCTCAATGCACCACTCACCTTTTTTCCTTCATCAATTCTATGGTTAACCTCATCCTTCATAAACCCATCTGCTGACACATCAACTCCCAAATATCTGAAAACATTTACTTCTTCCATAATCCCTCTCTCCAATGTGATATCCAATTTTTCTTTATTTAAATCGTTTGATACCCTCATCACCTTACTCTTATCTATGTTCACTTTTAACTTTCTACCTTTACACACACTCCCAAACTCGTCCACTAACCTTTGCAACTTTTCTTTAGAATCTCCCATAAGCACAGTATCATCAGCAAAAAGTAACTGTGTCAACTCCCATTATTACTTTCCTATACGATAATCTCAATTTTTAATAATATGTTACTATTATGTTACCCCCTACTCAATCAAAACTAAATACTCATATTAAAAGTTAATGTCAAAAATGCTCAATGTTATTTTCCTTAAGATAATCTCAATTCCATATTACCATTCGAGAATCTAAACACCTGTAACAATCTAATATCATCATATAATAATTTAAACAGTAAAATTTCATCATATTGTAATTTTGAAAACAATTTTTAACTAGAATAAACTCAATAAATTTCTCTAATATTAAGTACTACATAGTCTTTAAGTTATTAGATTAAGCTGCCCCTAATGCCATGGCATGTCAGTGGCTCTCCTTGCACTCAATTTACATTGTAACTACCAATACCTATGTAATCTGCAATGAAATAAAATTTACTTTACTACTACTTTACATTTGTGGTTGCAGGGGTCGAGTCATAGCTAATGGCCCCGCGTCTTCACTGATTGCTACTAGGTCATCTCTCTCCCTGCTCCATGAGCTTTATCAAACCTCGTCTTAAAACTATGTATGGTTCCTGCCTCCACTACGTCACTTTCTAGGCTATTCCACTTCCTGACAACTCTATGTCTGAAGAAATACTTCCTAACATCATAGGAGTCTTCAACTTCCACCTGTGACCCCTTGTTTCTGTGTCCCCTCTCTGGAACATCTTGTCTCTGTCCACCTTATCTATTCCTCGCAGTATTTTATATGTCATTATCATGTCTCCCCTAACCCTAACTCATATTAGTCTTCAACTTCCACCTGTGACCCCTTGTTTCTGTGTCCCCTCTCTGGAACATCTTGTCTCTGTCCACCTTATCTATTCCTCGCAGTATTTTATATGTCGTTATCATGTCTCCCCTAACCCTAACTCATAGGAGTCTTCAACTTCCACCTGTGACCCCTTGTTTCTGTGTCCCCTCTCTGGAACATCTTGTCTCTGTCCACCTTATCTATTCCTCGCAGTATTTTATATGTCGTTATCATGTCTCCCCTAACCCTCCTGTCCTCTAGTGTCGTCAGGCCGATTTCCCTTAACCTTTCTTCGTAGGACAATCCCCTTAGCTCTGGGACTAGTCTTGTTGCAAACCTCTGCACTTTCTCTAATTTCCTGACATGCTTGACCAGGTGTGGGTTCCAAACTGGTGCTGCATACTCCAGTATGAGCCTGACGTATATGGTGTGCAGTCTTGAACGATTCCTTAGTGAGGTATTGGAATGCTATTCTTAGGTTTGCCAGCCTCCCGTATGCTGCAGCACATCAGCACATCAGGAGATGTGCTCGGTATTATACTCACCCCAAGATCTTTTTCCTTGAGTGAGGTTTGCAGTCTTTGGCAACCTAGATTATACTCTGTCTGCGGTCTTCTTTGCCCTTCCCCGATCTTCATGACTTTACATTTGGCAGGGTTAAATTCAAGGAGCCATTTACTGGACCAAGCTTGTAGCCTGTCTAGGTCTCTTTGTAGTCCTACCTGATCCTCAACTGATTTAATTCTTCTCATTAACTTCACATCATCTGCAAACAGGGACACTTCTGAGTCTATCCCTTCTGTTATGTCATTCACATATACCCAAAACAGTACAGGTCCTTGGACTGACCCTTGTGGAACCCCACTCGTCAAAGGTGAACACTCTAACACCTCGTCACGTACCATGACTCGTTGTTGCCTCACTGTCAGATATTCTCTGATCCATTGCAGTGCCTTTTCTGTTACGTGTGCCTGATCCTCTAGCTTTTGCATTAACCTCTTGTGAGGAACTGTGTTGAATGCCTTCTTGCAGTCCAAGAAAATGCAGTCTATCCACCCCTCTCTCTTGTGTCTTACTTCTGTTACCTTGTCATAAAACTCCAGTAGGTTTGTGACACAGGATTTTCCTTCCCTGAAATCGTGCTGGTTGTCGTTTATAAGCTTGTGTCTTTCTAGGTGCTTCACCACTCTCCTCCTGATGATCTTCTCCATGACTTTGCATACTATACACGTCAGTGACACAGGTCTGTAGTTTAATGCCTCGTGTCTGTCTCCTTTCTTAAAAATTTGGACTACATTTGCCATCTTCCACACCTCAGGTAGTTGCCCAATTTCAATGGATGTGCATTTAACGTCCAGCTATGCCCCAGAGTTGGGCTTTCTGTCCTCCACGTCCTTTAGCTTTTCTTAGTTACTGATGCCCCTTAGCTCTGGAACTAGTTTCGTTGCATATTTCTGCATTTTCTATAGTACTGTACTTGATAAAGCTCAGCCTTGGGTGAAATGTATAAAAACAACCTCTGTTACTAGTGTGTTTATCCTTCCTCCTTCAGAAAAGAGAAGCACTGCAGTAGGCTTCATAGCCCATGCTAGGCAAATCCTCAAATCCAGCCCTTCTCACTCATATATTATCTAACTATTTTTAAAGCTACCCAAGGTGTTAGCTTCAATGTCTCTACTTGGCAGACTGTTCCACTCATCTACAACTCTATTGCTAAACCAATACTTTAGTAAAACACATCTTTAATGCTTCGTTTTGATTATAATAATTTTATATAATACGTTTAACAGTTGGGTATCTGTATTGTAAAATCAGTGCACCTACTCAGCAGGTTTCTTCAGCAAAACACAAAGGTATCTTAAATATTGGAGACAGCAGATGCAGTGGAGAGGTAAATGTGAGGTAATCAGTCCCTCAACTTTTAGAAAGAATATTGAGGCGATCAGTCCCTAAGCTTTGGTAAGCCTTCTGCTCCATAGCCTCAACCAATATGAAGCTCAGGCATGAGAATGGAGCCTTTTATATTGATTCTGTTGTCTAATGTTTATGTTAAATCTGTACTTGACTGAAAGAAGCCGGCTCAGCATGCTAAAGGTTTTAATAGTAAAGGTACGAAACTGTTGTACATGTGTCTTACACATCCACTGTTGGTACTGTATATCATTAATACAATAAACTAGTATTTTCCTATATCCCTTCTAAATCAGAATTTACAAACCGTTCATACACAAAGTATGATGAATGCATTTGGTAAAACACTTTCCAAGAAAAAAAAAAAAAAATTTTTAATTCAACCTTAAGAAAATCATTTAAGTTAAATCTATAGTTGTCGATCAATTTCTACCATAGAAATGTGAGCTCTTGATTATTTTTAATGCAATAGCCATTTTTCACTAAGGCATGGTGATCTTCCCTACTCTGCACTCAAGTCAATCATGCCCAGATGTGAATGAAATTTAATTCTTACCTTTGTATCTTGCAACTGCGTGGTCAGCCAGAAGAGACATGTCAAGGTTGTAAATATGGTTCAAAGAAATCCAAAAGTCGTATGTCCCTTCCTCGTACTTGGTAATCCATTGCGCCTCACCCAGTGCCATGTACAACACTGCTCTCTCTGGGTACATTTTGCCACCCTGTACAGAATACAAATGCCATTAGACATTAATATAAAAGATAAAGATATTATAGACAAAATACACAGACATTAGATAGTGTGAATGATGGATAAAGTGTTTCTTTCTTGGGTCACCCTTCCTCAGTGGAAGGCCAGCATATTACACAAAAATTAAACATACAGATATTAGATATTGATATAAAGGAAAAAAATAGTATAAGAAAAACAGTCTGAAACAGGCTAAAAACATTTAGCTATTATTTTAACAACTGGGGCAACAAGTGAGGATAAAGACAAGTAGTAAAAATAGTCATGACATTTAGTGAACACTACAACCATGTAGGCCACCCAGCACTCACAGGCATAAAAAAAATATACACAACACAATAAAAAGGGATAAAAAGCAACAAACAATAAAAGTAATGAACAGAAACACATACAGTGGACCCCCGGTTTTCGTACTGCTCCAAACTTGAACAATTATGTAAGTGTAATTTTGTAAGTGCTTTTGTAAGTGTATTTTTGGGGGTCTAAAAGGACTAATCTAATTTACATTATTCCTTATGGGAACAAATTCGTTTGGTAACGGCACTTGAACAGCATTCTGGAACAAATTACAGTGGACCCCCGAGTTTCGTAAACCCTGGAAATCATACAATTATGTAAGTATAATATTGTCAGTGCTTGTGGAAGTGTATTTTTGGGGGTCTGAAATAGACTAACCTACGTGACATTTTTCCGAGTAAATTTGTTCGGTAATGGCGCTTGAGCAGACTTCAGGAGTGAAGTTTTTACGAAACTCGGGGGTCCACTGTAATTACGAAAACCGGGGGTCCATTGTACATACTATCATACCATGTTCCCCTAAAAGTGTCAAAATATAAAGATATGTAGTAAAGTACAAGGCCGTTTTAGATTATACAGTGGTACCCCGACTTACGATGGTCCCCAAACACACCCTTTTATGTAAGTTGATTTTTTTAAATGCTTTTGTAAGTGTAATTTTGGGGGTCTAAAAGGACTAGTCTATTTTACATCATTTCTTATGGAGATAAATTCGTTTGGTAATGGCACTTGAACAGCATTCTGGAATGAAAAAATATCGTAAGTCGGGGTACCACTGTATTTGGTTAGGATTGAGCTTTATTAAAGGTTCAAGACTATAAAGCTCAATCCTGAGCACAATGGTGTCTAAATTAAAGGCTTTTTTCTGAATTATGTGTCTTTATACTCATTTACTGTTTTATCTACAAAACACCATTATAAAAAAAAGCTTAACGAATTGCAAATGAAATTAGCCCAAGATAATACTCAGTGCCTTTGCATCTATGAAACACCGCAGGAAACAGAAGCCATTTTATGCCATTTCCTGTTAGTTTTTTCATTTTGTACATGAAGTAAGGGGGAGGGGGCTTGTGATCCTATCGTATGATGTGATATTTAATTTTTTACAAGGTGGACCAGTAAGCCAGCAGAAGACTTCACTCAAACGACCAAAAGCTCTACAAAGCTCATCATCACGTGACTAAGAGCCATATTAGGATATTTTTTATAATTTCTCCTGACAAACACCATCACCTATTAGTAGGTCACTGTTCTCATAACCTGATTATCTAAAATCAAAGCATTATAGCATCCCATGAAAAAAATAGGAAAGATACCTAAATATGGTGAGTGTCTACAAATATTTATATCTATAATGTGCAAAATAACCACCGTGAAAAAATAGTGAACTTCCAAGCACTTTCGTGATTTCTCACATTATCACAATGATAATGTGAGATAGTATCACGAAAGCGATTGGAAGTTCACTATTTTTTTCAGAGGTGGTTGTTTTGCATATTATGATATCACCTGTTTACTGTGATCTTATTGCATATACAGTGGAACCTTGGTTTTCGTATGCCCTAGTTTGTATGTAAAACTATAGTTCTTCTCTATAAAATGTATTTTTTGTTAATATTTTTGGGTGTCTGGAAAGGATTAATTGGATTTACATTATTTCTTATGGGAAATATTAACAAAAAATACATTTTATAGAGAATTCTTCCTCCGTAAGCCATGCGTGTCGTAAGAGGCGACTAAAATGCCGGGAGCAAGGGGCTAGTAACCCCTTCTCCTGTATATATTACTAAATGTAAAAGGGGAAACTTTCGTTTTTCATTTTGGGCCACCACGCTTCGGTGGGAAACGGCCGACGTGTTGAAAGAAGAAAGAAGAAGAACTATAGTTTTACATACAAACTAGGGCATACGAAAACCGAGGTTCCACTGTATATGATGTGTTGGCAGATGGCTATATGGAAGATAAGATGAATAAAAAAGAAAGAAAATCCCCAAAAAGAAAATACTTTCATCATCATTCAACACTTTCACCTCACTCATACATAATCACTGTCTTTGCAGAGGCGCTCAGAAACGACAGCTGTCACTATCCCAGACCCCTCCTTTAAAGTGCAGGCATTGTACTTCCCATTTCCAGGACTCAAGTCCAACTAAATCAATTAACTGGTTTCCCTGAATTCCTTCACAAAATGTTACCCTGCTCACACTCCAACAGCTCGTCAGGTCCCAAAAACCATTCGTCTCCATTCTCTCCTATCTAACACGCTCACACATGCATGCTGGAAGTCCAAGCCCCTCGCCCACAAAACCTCCTTTACCACCTCCCTCCAACCTTTTCCAGGACGACCCCTACCCCGCCTTCCTTCCACTACAGATTTATACGCTCTCCAAGTCATTCTACTTTGATCCATTCTCTATAAATTACCAAACCACCTCAACAACCCCTCTTCAGCCCTCTGACTAATACTTTTAGTAACTCCACACCTCCTCCTAATTTCCACACTCCAAATTTTCTGCATAATATTTACACCACACATTGCCCTTAGACAGGACATCTCCACTGCCTCCAGCCGCCTCCTCGCTGAAGCATTTGCAACCCATGCTTCACACCCATATAAGTGTTGGTACCTCTATACTTTCGTACATTCCCTTCTTTGCCTCCATGGATAACGTTTTTTGTCTCCACAGATACCTCAACGCACCACTCACCTTTTTTCCTTCATCAATTCTATGGTTAACCTCATCCTTCATAAACCCATCCGCTGACAAGTCAATTCCCAAATATCTGAAAACATTCACTTCTTCCATAATCCCTGTCTCCAATGTGATATCCAATTTTTCTTTATTTAAATCGTTTGATACCCTCATCACCTTACTCTTATCTATGTTCACTTTCAACTTTCTACCTTTACACACCCTCCCAAACTCGTCCACTAACCTTTGCAACTTTTCTTTAGAATCTCCCATAAGCACAGTATCATCAGCAAAAAGTAACTGTGTCAACTCCCATTTTGCATTTAATTCCCCATAATTTAATCCCACCCCTCTCCCCAACACCCTAGCATTTACTTCTTTTACAACCCCATCTATAAATATATTAAACAACCATGGTGACATTACACAGCCCTGTCTAAGACCTACTTTTACCAGGAAGTAATCTCCCTCTCTCTCACACACCCTAATCTGACCCTCACTATCCTCATAAAAACTCTTTACAGCATTAAGTAACTTACTACCTATCCCATACATTACTCATAACAACATTAATTACTTACAGGTTTGAGCCATTTGTCTCTGACATAGAGAACCGAGGGCAACATGGTCTCGTAGAGCAGCATATATCCCATCCATTCACTCACGACAATGTCCACCTTTTCGGGCAATTCAACTTCCTCTGCCTTGCCCTGTAATACTGTATATCAAGAGTCTTTAATATATTTTGAGCTAACCCAATATAACATTTATAAAGCAACCTTTTCTAAATAAATTTAATTAAAAATATTTTTACAATTTAATGAGAAAATGTACTGAGTACACCTCTGTAATTACAACAATAATAAACTTCATTATTAATATTTTAACTACAGTGGACCCCCAGTGTTCGTTATGCTCCAAACTCGAACAATTATGTAAGTGTATTTTTGTAAGTGCTTTTGTAAGTGTACTTTTGGGGGTCTTAAAGGAGTAGTCTAATTTACATTATTCCTTATGGGAATAAATTCGTTTGGTAATGGCACTTGAACAGCATTCTGGAACGAAAAAAATCACGAAAACCGGGGGTCCACTGTATTTCCTGCTTACAACTTTAAATCTACAGTTCTGTAAAAATCTTTAACTTTTACGACATGACACAAACGAGCACATAGGTGGTAACAATTTGAATGCTGAAAGATTAAACGGACACAATACCGTGACTGGAACAATACGCAAATAATTTGCACCTACATGGGAGAATGAAACTTATGAGATTTCGGTCTGACCTGGACCATTAACTAGTACAGTGGTACCTCAACTTACGAGCAGCTCCCAACTCGAACAATTATGTAAGTGTATTTCTGTAAGTGATTTTGTAAGTGTAATTTTGGGGGTCTGAAACAGAGTACTAATCTAATTTACACTATTCCTTATGGGAACAAATTCGTTTTTTATCGGCACTCAAACAGCCTTCTGAAACGAATTAAGCTCAGCCATAATTCGTTCCAGAAGGCTGTTCAAGTGCCATTACCAAACGAATTTGTTAGCATAAGGAATAATGTAAATTAGATTAGTCCGTTTCAGACCCCCAAAAATACACTTACAATAATACAGTTACATAATTGCTCGAGTTGGGAGCTGTACGAAACTCGGGGTACCACTGTAATTGACTAGTCACTGACTAGTCAATTACCTCAGCTCATATCAAAGCTGTATGACCCCTATGGAATTGCTGCTTCTCCCATGAATGAAATAATAATAATCTTGAATGTTCAGCATTTACTACAGAAACTAAATTTGAAAAAAAGTCTAATGGAGTACATAAAACCTAACATATAAAGAAAATCCAACCTGTAATAACATCTTTGAAGCCATTGGCCTCTATAAGCTGCTTAGCATGTCCAGCAATTTTAGATGCATCTATGGCATACACCATCTTGGCTCCAGCCTGGGCACAGAACATACTCAAGATGCCTGTGCCACATCCCACATCCACAACCACTTTGCCTCGAATATCTTCCTCCATGTTTTGAAATATTGCTTGTTGGTAGGCATTAGTGCGTACACTATCTTCTATCATCGTGCGATGAAGTTCTATATCTGAATATGATCTAAAAGAAATACAAGAGATTTTTTTAATAAAAAATATCTTAATACAGTGGTACCCCGGTTTACGATGGTCTCCAAACTCGCCCTTTTATGTAAGTTTATTTTTTTAAATGCTTTTGTAAGGGTATTTTTGGGGGTCTAAAAGGACTAGTCTATTTTACATTATTTCTTATGGGGATAAATTATTTTGGTAATAGCACTTGAACAGCATTCTGGAACGAAAAAATATCGTAAACCGGGGTACCACTGTATTTGTTGAAAAATTGAAATTTCAAATACTATTCTGATATTTTCACATTTTTTTTCAAGCTTCCTCTTAAATGCTTAAATCTTTAAAAAATGTGAAAACATTGCAAAATACCAGTGCTTCTCATTTTACATAAATCATTTTCCTAGAAAACTGTAAATATACAGTGGTACCGTTTACATGGTCCCAAACTCACCCTTTTATGTAAGTTTATTTTTTAAATGCTTTTGTAAGTGTAATTTTGGGGTCTAAAAGGACTAGTCTATTTACAACTTTCTTAAGGAGATAAATTCGTTTGGTAATGGACTGAACAGCATTCGGGAATGAAAATATGTAACCGGTCACTGTATATCATCAACCTGTAAATATAAAAATAAAAAAATATACTATTGGACAATGTATATAAATATGGTACACACTAAAATATAAAATCACACAATACTGAAAGAGAAATTTGAGTGAAAACTGAGCATTAAGTGAAAGATGATAAATTAAAATTAATGTTAAACTAACGCTTAAATTCAAGAAGATTTAACAGCATGGGGCTCTGGTGGTCTGGTGGCTAAAGCTCTCGCTTCACACGGCGAGGGCCTGGGTTCGATTCCCAGCCAGGGCAGAAACATTGGGCGTGTTTCTTTACACCTGTTGTCTATGTTCCCCATCAGTAAAATGGGTACCTGGGTGTTAGTCGACTGGTGTGAGTCGTATCCTAGGACACTGACCTAATCTGCCCGAAATGCTCAGCATAACAAGGGACTTTCTATATAGTAGTATGTCACTGATGTCAGCTAGGCCTGTATACCATGTACATATCTTTCTTTCTTCTTTTAACACGTCGGCCGTTTCCCACCGAAGCGGGGTGGCCCAAAAGGAAAAACGAAAGTTTCTCCTTTTACATTTAGTAATATATACAGGAGAAGGGGTTACTAGCCCCTTGTTCCTGGCATTTTAGTCGCCTCTTACGACACGCATGGCTTACGGAGGAAGAATTCTGTTCCACTTCCCCATGGAGAAGTAAATAAAGATATTATTATTATATTATTATTATTATAAGTAACGCATAACAATTGTTAAATATGTGATTAAATTTAAAAAATTGTGTATGGTGTAATTCTTAGGATTAAAAGTTTAATGGTGGTTTCAAAACTTTCACCAGACAATTTCAGGAAAATACATTTAGCACATTTTTTTTTGTTTTTGTTTAAATTCATTAAGTTAATTTTTTTTAATTTATCTACAAGTTTGACATGTTCAGTGGACCCCCGGTGTTCGTACTGCTCCAAACTCGAACAATTATGTAAGTGTATTTTTGTAAGTGCTTTTGCAAGTGTATTTTTGGGGGTCTAAAAGGACTAAGCTAATTTACATTATTCCTTATGGGAACAAATTCGTTTCGTAACGGCACTTGAACAGCATTCTGGAATGAATTAATTACGAACACCGGGTCCATTGTATCTTGACTGTTTAATAATTGAAAACCACTCCTCACAACTACTGCAAAAAAAATTACACATTACAAAACCGAGAATGACCTTTCTCTCACTGAAATATCAAATTAAAAAAAAAAAAGACTCACGCAAAGTAGCTCTCGTCGATAACTCGAGCCTTTTCGTCAATTCCATTTTTCATTTCTGTCATGGCAATGCCATTCTCTGAGGCCCTGCGTTTCTTGGTCAGTGGTTGCGTTCCCTCGGCCCCTATACCAGAGGCTGCCACTACTGCTTCCATCTCGGACATTGTGACCTGAAACAATTTCATACCTTATAATTGTGCATTACAATTATAGATTATACACTACAATCAAACATTACAATTATAGATTATACATTATACACTACAATCATACATTACACTTATAGATTATATATTATACATTATAAACGTACATTACAATTACAGATTGTACATCATTTCTTATACGTACACAGGATGACCATGGGCCAGCTACCACCCACAGGATGACCATGGGCCATCTACACACCCACAGGATGAGCATGGGCCATCTACACACCCACAGGATGACCATGGGCCATCTACACACCCACAGGATGACCATGGGCCATCTACACACCCACAGGATGACCATGGGCCATCTACACACCCACAGGATGACCATGGGCCATCTACACACCCACAGGATGACCATGGGCCATCTACACACCCACAGGATGACCATGGGCCATCTACACACTTACAGGATGAGCATGGGCCATCTACACACCCACAGGATGAGCATGGGCCATCTACACACCCACAGGATGAGCATGGGCCATCTACACACCCACAGGATGACCATGGGCCATCTACACACCCACAGAATGACCATGGGCCACCAACCACCCACAGGAAGACCATAGGCCACCTACACACCCACATAAGACCATGGGTCACCCACACACACAGAGGAAGACCATGGGTCACCTACACCCACAGGAAGACCATGGGTCACCCACAGGAAGACCATGGGCCACCCACAGGAAGACCATGGGTCACCCACAGGAAGACCATGGGTCACCCACAGGAAGACCATGGGTCACCCACACACCCACAGGATGACCATGGGTCACCCACAGAATGACCATGGGTCACCCACAGAATGACCATGGGTCACCCACACACCCATAGGATGACCATGGGTCACCCACACACTCACAGGATGACCATGGGTCACCTACACACCCACATAAGACCATGGGTCACCCACACACCCACAGGATGACCATGGGTCACCCACTCCCACAGGATGACCATGGGTCACCCACACACTCACAGGATGACCATGGGTCACCTACACACCCACATAAGACCATGGGTCACCCACACACCCACAGGATGACCATGGGTCACCCACACACCCACATAAGACCATGGGTCACCCACACACCCACATGATGACCATGGGTCACCCACACACTCACAGGATGACCATGGGTCACCCACACACCCACATAAGACCATGGGTCACCCACACACCCACAGGATGACCATGGGTCACCCACACACCCACAGGATGACCATGGGTCACCCACACACCCACAGGATGACCATGGGTCACCCACACACCCACAGGATGACCATGGGTCACCCACACACCCACAGGATGACCATGGGTCACCCAACACCCACAGGATGACCATGGGTCACCCACACACCCACAGGATGACCATGGGTCACCCACACACCCACAGGATGACCATGGGTCACCCACACACCCACAGGATGACCATGGGTCACCCACACACCGGGCATGGGACACAACCATCAAAACCAACCCATATAATTCCGACAAATTCCCCCACAACCCATGAATAAAACAAACTAAAACTAACCCACATGATGAACCCACACCCCCATGACTCTACCCCATGACTGACTGATCAATCAGACTGTTATAAATAGCAAAATATTAATAAAATACCTCAGAGCAGCAACGGGTCTGCAGCAGTTGGCGCTTGCCTTACCACCTCCTTTGTTTTTCTTTATTTCATTAATAAAAACAGGCAGGAAAAGGCTTTTATTATTTTTTATTGATTGGTAAAGAGTTTCTGGTGTTATGGATGGTAGTGGGAGGAGTGGGGGTTAATGGGGGGGTTGATTTATTATGGGGAAATTAGGTAGAGAGAGAGAACTTTCAACCCTGTTATAATCATGGGGGGTTTATTTACATCATCAGCTGGAATCCAGACCCCCATTACCCCCCATTATTCATGGGGAAGGGGGTTACCAAGGCCCCCCATCCCAAGAATCATGAAGGGGGGATCTTCTAGCCCCCATGACTTATGGGGATCACTAAAACCGTATGGGTCGTGCACTACATTCATGGGGGTGCTAATTCTAATTCTAATCAAAACTAATATAATAATAATATCTTTATTTACTACAAGAACATGTACAAGGTATACAGACCATAGCTGACATCAGTGACATACTACTATATAGAAAGCCCCTTATGCTCAGTTTTGTCCCAGGATGCGATCCACACCAGTCAACTAACACCCAGGTATCCAATTTACTGATTGGTGAACATAGACAACATGTGTATAGAAACACGCCCTATGTTTCTACCTTGGTTGGGAATCGAACCCGGACGCTCGCTGTGTGAAGCGAGAGCTTTAGCCACGGGACACCATAGACTAAGTGCTAAACCACCAGGGTCATACAGCATAGGGGTGCTAAACCTGTATGGTTTAGCTAAACACTACATTAATGGGGAGCACTGCTGTATGACCCTTGTACGTTTAGCGCTTTTTTTTTTTTAATAATGGGGAGCACTAAACCTGTATGGGTCGTGCACTACATTCATGGGGGTGCTAAACCTGTATGGCTTAGCTAAATGCTACATTAATAGGAGAGCAATAAACCTGTATGGGTCATGCATTACCTTAATGGGGAGCACTTAAAACCGTATGGGTCATGCACTACATTCATGAGGTGCTAAACCTGAATGATTTAACTAAACACTACAATGGGAGAGCACTAAACCTGAATGGGTCATACAGAACCTGGGAGAATGGGTAGCATTCAGGTTCAATCCAAGGGAAAATCAGGTCCATTTCCTTGGATCAAGAGCCCCCCTTGCTGGAATCAAGAAACCTCTCTTGAGGGGATTTAAGGATTAACATACCCATGAATTTTTCCTCCGTAAGCCATGCGTGTCGTAAGAGACGACTAAAATGCCAAGAGCAAGGGGCTAGTAACCACTTCTCCTGTATAAACTACTACACGAAAACTTTCGTCTTTCTTACTGGATCACCGTGCCTTGGTAGGAGACAGCCAGTGCATTGAAAAAAACAACTGCATGTGAAATTTCTTATATGTAATAACTCCACTTTTGTCAGTCCTTTGAGATGTATTTTTCGTTATGTCTGATTAAAATCTGCGAACAGATGCTGTGTGCTGTATAACAGTGCATATTATTAATACCTTCATTTATAATTAAGAAAAAAATGAGCTAAACTCATAGGGATCATTAAGCGCTATACTTTATAAAAAGAAAAAAAAACCAGTTGCTACAAAACAGATAATGGTCCATTATAATAGACAACTGTAATAAAACATTATGGTCATATAATAGATAAGGGTCACACCTAACAGGCAATGGTGACAGAACATAATAATAAAAAAAAGGTAATGGTCACAAATAATGGACACCAGTAATAGAACGCTTTAGGTTGGAACCAATGAACTCTGACGAAGGAGATGCGAGTGTATCCACCTGGCTATGTTGCTGAGCACTGGTAACAGAAGATAATGGTAAAATAGCAGATAATAGTCAAACAATATAGTGGACAGTGGTTGCATATAACAGACATTGGAAAAAAATAGAAAAGGTCACACACAACAGAGTGGTAAATGATCAGATAATTGTCACACAAAACAGATAGGTCCTATAAAATAGATTTTATACAAAACACGCTCACACAGCAAGCATGTGTGAGCGTGTTAGATAGGAGTGAATGGAGACGAATGGTTTTTGGGACCTGACGAGCTGTTGGAGTGTGAGCAGGGTAACATTTTGTGAAGGGATTCAGGGAAACCAGTTAATTGATTTAGTTGGACTTGAGTCCTGGAAATGGGAAGTACAATGCCTGCACTTTGAAGGAGGGGTCTGGGATAGTGACAGTTGGGAGGGACTTATTCTCAGCTGTCGTATCTGAGCGCCTCTGCAAAGACAGTGATTATATATGAGTGTGGTGAAAGTGTTGAATGATGATGAAAGTATTTTCTTTTTGGGTCACCCTGCCTCGGTGGGAGACGGCCGACTTGTTGGAAAAAAAATAAAAAAATAAAGGTAATACCGATCATACAATAAAAAATTACCTAACAATAGCATCGGTCATACACAATAGTAATCATACAAAAGTCAAAAGACAATTCAGGTCAGAACCTACAAAAACAGCATAAGTGCATGTACATGTACGTATATATATATTAAAGGCAAAAAAGATCGGGGAATTGCCCACAAAACAGTCAAGCAACAGAATCCAAATTTTGCACCACGTCCAAGCTTGCCTAGCAGCAAAATTTACACAATTCAGTAAAAATATTGGGAGCTGATAACTTGGTAAAGTCCTATAGGCAGAATCCAAAACAAGGTCCAGGTCATAACCCACAAAGCAGCAAAAATATACAGACGCAGTCAACAATATAAATCCAACCCACAAAGTAGCAAACGTATATTACGTACATATTATAATCAAGGGGGGAAGCACTAAACCCGTAGGATTATACAGCGCCTGTGGGGGGATGTGGAAGGTATTCAGGTTTAATTCAGGGAACTGGAGCACAGATCCAATTCCCTAGATCAAGAGCCTCTCACCAGCATCAAGGAACCTTCCTTGAGGGAAGCAAAAGTATATATAGAGACAATATTGAGGCTTGGCCCACAAGGAACTGCCAAACAAAATTCAAAACTTAAGCTGGATCAAAAGCCACAGATTGTTAAAAAGTATTAGGGCAATGTGACAGTATAAATGCCTTTAGCACAGTAATGGGTAGTGGGAGGGGTGAGGGGCAATAAGGCTTGACTGGGGAAAAGGAGAATAGCTCCAGTTCCTCCAATCAAATGCTCTTCACCATCAGTGCTTGAAGGAACGTGGAAGCCATGACATGCTGCCACCCGCAACACAGTCCTGCTTAATTTGCAGTAGAGTGCGCATCTCAACCTCTTTGCAAGAGTTGTCTTGTGTTTCTGCATATGCAGTCTCCATTATAACTTATCAGCATCCTACTAAATTGTCTTCTAGCCCTGTCCTAGGCTCTTCAAAAAGGCACAAGAGGGCTTTGTTAACATTAAACGTAACTGGAGACTGAATTGTACTGATGACATTTGAATACCTGTAGTATACAATAACAGCCTTGAGTGTTAGAAATAGGTTTGGAACCAGTAGTCACTAGATCATATCCCAACATTTTTCATGCTAAACTGAATTCACTTTAGAATTCAATACGCACAGAGTATGCACCAAGGACTGGTAATATAATCATTGTATACAGCAAGAGGCACCAGTCTTGTGAAATTTCAGTTTATAATTAAATCCTCAGGAACAAGGGGCTAGTAACCCCTTTCTAAATAAATTACGAAATGTAGAAAGAAGAAAAACTTTAAAAATATGTTTCTTCTTTTTCAGGTTGCCCTGCCTCAGTGGGAGACAGATGATGTTGAAAAAAATAATCTTTGGTTTTAGTTTCTAAAACAGAGGAATATTGGCAGCTCTGGTCAGAGTGCCAACAAGAGGAGCAAAATAAGTCTCTAAAATCAAACAGAGATTATTAATTTTATTTAGATATTCAATTTTAATGGATTTCATTTATGACAGCATTTGTTCATCTAATTAGCCTACCTAAATAAAACATCACTAGAGTATTGTAATACCTTGAGAGGGTTTCGAGGGTCAATGCCCCCGCGGCCTGGTCTGTGACCAGGCAGCATACTACTCATACTACTAAACATAAAAATTTACATCTTCTAAAAGGGTAATTTAAAAATTGAACATACAGTACATTTATTTTTATGAGAGATTTTAAAAATCACACTGAGTAAAACTTATAAAACAGGAAATACATAAAGGATAATCACATCAAATATTGCATTAATTCGGTTAAATGTTTATACTACTGGGAGCACCTGAAAGTACCTAGTTTGTTCTCCCTGGAATGTATTGAAATACATCATAACATGTAGTACATTGAAAATATTACAAGGTTTGGTTCCTAATGTGTACATTAAGAATCAGAAGTGCACCAGAGTTAATAATATACAGTTCTGTATTGACATCTTGATCCTGATAACAAATGTATGGAACACAATGAGCAGCACACATTATTATTTTGACAATCACAGGAAGTGTTAAACCCACTGGGGAATGGGAGGCAATCAGTTTTGGTCTGAAGAAAACAGATGTATTTATGTGGGATCCTGATATATTTCTTTAAATTATGCTAATACTGAAAGGTTGGAGTGTCTTTTTTAAACAAAAGCATCACATAAATGCATTTGATGTAGATATTTCACTAGGAATAAGCTTTAACAACAAAACCAAGAGAAATACCAAAATATGAGTTGATACATCTTGGCACAGTAGTAGAATGCGATATAGATAACAGGCTCAAATTCTGACATTCCTTCAGTTGATATGATAAAGCTTATGACAAAGTTTGATAAAAAATTGCTATATATGTGTACTTTTGGAGACAGCTAAATTTTCAGTGATGGTGAAAGCGTTTCTTTCTTTGGGCCACCCTACCTCAGTGGGAAATGACTGTGTTAAAAATACAGTATAATTAAATAGATTTATTGCCATATGCTTTAGATATACAGTACTGTACATTATATTTTTCCATGCTAAAGTGCTGAATCTCAGTCCAGTCATCACAATGACAAGATTTTATTTAAAAAATATATTCAAATAGATCTGTGTACTGTATTGGCAGTAAATTGCCCCTTTGTGCCTAACACCATACATGTACATACTTAAATACAATTTACAAAGTGAACAAAATCAACCTCTTTGTGGTTTTACAGCTGGTCATTTATTCTTTCCTCATTATATTACTTATTCTAAATACGGTCAAAGCCCGTTAATCTGAACCCAGTTAAACTGAAAGTTCGATACATGCACCGAACCCTTCAAAATGGATAAGCAGCAAAACCCAAACAAAAGATATTAAGAGATTAGTGAATAGTACACTATCAATTTTTGTTATATTATTGTACGGTATTTAAATGTGTACAAGCTTGTTAAGTAATACTGATTTATAGTGTGAATTTTGTTTTAGCCAACAACAGATGCTTGCCAATGACCACACTGGAGACATTATAATAAATACAAGTCCTTCATGCTTTATGGTTCAATTTGATAATGAATTAACAAGCTCCATAAATTCTTATACTATATCATATTATATTTAGATTAAAAACAATGACCTGTATCCAAACAGTTCAAAGAAGAAATATTGAGTTCAATGATAGCTTAACCTAGGTTTCACTGCAGCACTGCACCATACCTTACACTGCACATTACAGTAGTTACACATTCCCATGAATTCTATGAAAAGATGTGAACTACAGTAATAATTCTACAATAGCTCTATTTGTTGGCAAATAATATGAAACAAAGAGTGAGAATGAATGAGAATACAAGAAAAATGCTAGGAAGCATCATTGAGCAAGTACTTCGGGTAGCTTTATAAAAAAATTAAACAGGTACATGAGTGGATGTAGGTAACTGTGAGTAGGATCTGCCAAGCATGGATCAATAGGCCTACTGTACTACTCCTCTGGTTTTGTCCCAAGAATATTAACCCAGGATAATCCAGTAAAGTCAAGATATCATAAGACTGACAGTCTGATTTCCACTGAAGCCCTTAATCCTCTCCCCCAGGATGCGACCCACACCAGTCACTGAACACCCAGGCAGCAGGTGCAAGGGAACATACCCAACATTTCTGTTTGTCTGAGGATTGCACCCGTTTCTTAATGTGTGAGCTGAGGCTGTAATCAAGCAGCAAGCCATGAGTGCCACTATGTATTGTGACACATAAGATCATACAGTATATACTATACAGTAGTCCCCCTGTATCCGAGGGGGATATATCCCAAGACCTACCGTGGATACCTGAAACAGCGGGTAGTAGCGAACCCTATATATAAATAGTTTTTTTGCTTACATGCATACCTATGATAAAGTTTAATTGATAAATTACACACAATAGGTCAAGAATTAGCACTTTTTCACTGATGGGAAGCACTTCACGGCTTCTTTTAAGCTTTGAAGAACTGCCACCATCACTACTTTTGTGCTTTGTGGTCATTATTAAGCAAAATTAAGTTTTTTTTTAGGCCACTGTAAACCGCGGATAACTGAAACCGCAGAAACCATACACGTGGATACTAGGGTCCTACTGTATACAGTATACAGGATGTACTTTAGAATAGCCCATACTGTATTTAGTACTGTGCCCGGTTTGGAGGAAGAGTGGTTGTGTAAGCAGAGTTGCCACATCACTGTAAACAAACACTAAGTAAAAAATATACATTTTTTTATAGCTACAGTCATTGAGAAAACTTTATCAAGCAAATACGAGCCCAACAGTTACAAATAACATACACAAAATGTCAATGCATAATGAGAAAAAACAAGAGGAAAATTAAATGTAATTTAGCCTTAGTACCGGCTCGCCTCTGGCAAGACAGTGATGGAGTGAGTGATGATGAGAATGTTTCTTCTTTTTCAGGTCACCCTGCCTTGGTGGGAAATGGCCAATAAGTTAAAAAAAGTTAGCCTTAACAAAACAGCATTAAATTAATAATTCTTTATCATCAAACAAACAAGAACTCTTCATACAAGCATAAAATGAACATACACAAAATACAAATGAACTTCTGTGAAAACTTAAATAAACTATTTACTGAAAATACTGTAATTCTTTTTCTTTTGGTGTGGTTCACTAGTTTTGCTAAATGTTTAATTCAGAAATTTAGTTGTGATGCCCTGCCCTCAACTTTAAGGAATTCAGGTTAATGAGATTTGACTTATAATAATCATTGGAAAACACTAAACTTGTGGTCATACAGTGCATTGGAAATGGGAGGTATTTAAGGTGAAGAATGGGAGAATAGCTCCAGTTACTTGGATCAAGAGCCATTCACCAGCATCAATGCACCCTCCTTGAAGGGGGTGCATTGGTGCTGGTGGGTGCACCTTTCAATGCACCCTCTTGAAGAGGGTGCATTGAAGGGTTGGATCCTCCTTGAAGGGGGTGCATTGAAGGGTCCAACCTTGCAAACCTAATGATACAGTGGTACCTCAGCATACAAACAGCTCCCAACTCGAACAATTATGTAAGTGTATTTTTGGGGGTCTGAAAAGGATTAATCTAATTTACATTATTCCTTATGGGAACAAATTCGTTCGGTATCAGCACTCGAACAGCCTTCTGGAATGAATTAAGCTCATAACCCAAGGTACCACTGTATTTCCATCAGCAATTTCATTTGATTGATCATAATGCACGGAATGGCCCATATGCCATTCAGTGCTTACCAATGATCGGAATGCATTGCTTTTGGTGACTACCAGCAGACCTCCCTAGCTATCTTTAAGAGGAAGCTTAATAAGTTCCTCTAGTTAATTCCTGATGAGCAGGTCTGGTGTGCCTATGTTGGACTATATGCAGCTAGTACCAACAGCCTTATTGATTATTAAATCAACCAGGAGACCTCATCTGGGAGTCTGTGACCTCCAGAATCAACTACATCAGAAATAATAATAGTCATAGGAGATGTAGAGATGTTATACAGCACGCACATTGTAAAAACACTATATACTCTCCATTTCAGCTGTCTAACAAAACAGCTGTCACAGGATTCGAGTTTTTTGGAGAAACCTGAGTTAGAATGTGCAAAGATAAGAAAATCACATTTATAAAACAATTTTGCAGGTAAATTCAGTCTTTTGGCTCTGAAATAAGTCTTGATACTTATAATAATAAGGCCAACTTTCTACATGATAATACAAGACATACTGTAAGTATACCACTCTTGGTGGAGCTAAGTCTCATACAATAGCTAATTAAGTCTTGAAAAGTAAATTAAAGCTTCTGAATTATTCCTTTTACCTTTATTTCAAACATTTACTAATTCCAATGAGAGCATTATAAAAAGATTATTTTAGTCAATATTGCTTATGCAAAAATAATAAAGATCTTAAAACATTTTGCTCAGTGGGAACTTTGAGTAACTGGATTTTTTAAAAAGCTTTCTCTAAATCTTTAATTTACCACTGGTCAGCTTACTAATTAATTTTCATTTAATTATTAGAACCACAAGAAGGTTTTAAACACAATGGAAGCAACTAAACTTCCTTGTTACTCAAAATTTTTAACGACTTGAGAAGAATCTCCAGCAATGAGTGGGAGAGATCAAGCAGAATCGTGTTACTTAATATGGTGTTTATCTATTTTCTATTACATTTGAGACTTGTTCATCTATCCTTTTTAGTTTCCTGACTGTTCTCTGTCTTGCTGCTGGCTTTAACTTCATCCTCATCCTCTTCAGTAATGTCTTCCAAATCTTCTCTGTCTTCATAAAGAGGATTTTCCTCAACAATAACTTGTTCTTTTGTTGGATCTTTTTCTACACAGTCATTTTCTACCTTATGGCCTCTTTTAAATATATTTTTGACTCTGTGTACTATACGACTGAATGATGATTCTTTATTTTCTATTTTCTTGAGCACCAACCTATAATAAGAAAAAAATTATGCAGTCATAATGAAAACCCAAATTCTCCTATAATATCAACACACCTCAAGAATTTCTACTGCTGTGTAAATTCTATATACAAAATTTCACATAATCATTGTAATATTAACACACACCTAATTATTTTCTACTGCTACGTAAATATTATACACCTTCACCTCTTTTACCTTTACTCTTTGCAGCCATAAACAATACCTAAAGCTACATTATGGACTGTTATGCCTTGTGGGAGGGCCTGGAACCCTACTACAATTACCTGTCTGAGTTTCTGGAGGAAGGTGAGCTTCAGTTCCTGGTCCTGCCTCTTAACTTTCAACCAGTTGACCTGATTGTGCCCTGTCATGTCTTTTTGAACTCCTGTCCCCTCAAGGGAGGTTCCTTGATGCTGGTGAGGGGCTCTTGATCTAGGGAATTGGATCTGTCCTCCGGTTCCCTGAATTGAGCCTGAATACCTTCCATCCCTCCCCCCACATGCACTGTATAATCCTATGGATTTAGCGCTCCCCCATAATTATAATAATAATAATTTGAACTTCTGTACATTATTATTATTATTATAATCAAATAGAAGCGCTAAACCACAGGGGTTATACAGCGCTGCAGGTTATTGTAGGATGCAGGGAGAGTGAGGTGTAAGAGGGAGATGGACGATTAGTAGGGTATGGAGTGCTAGATGACGGTGGGTAGTGCAGGGGAGGAGGGTAGCAAGAGATCGAGGTAGAAGGGACTGAGGGAGGTGCTAGAGGTATAATCTTCAGAGTTTGTGTAGTAAGTCAGTTTCTGTCAAAAAGTCAACAAGAGAGTCAGGATTAAAGGAGGGTCCATCTGCAAGAAGGGAAGGTAAAGAAAGGGCCGCAGAGCGAAGACGTCGTTGAAGGTAAATTCTGCGTGCTCGTTGATAGAGTGGGCAGTCCAACAGGATATGTCGAACAGACACTGGAACCTGACAATGCTCACAGAGAGGGGCAGG